>JBBPCY010013251.1:0-15377 GCA_037974405.1 Brachyalestes nurse
TGGATGGAAAAGTCACCCTCGTTAAGTACCACCCCCCCCCCTCAAACCCACACATACTTCTTTAATAAACATATGTATGTTTTCTTTCTGCACATGAAAGCTGCATCTTTATAACCTCCCAGCCCCCCAGTAATGTTAGTGTATGTGTATGTGTACCTGTTTGTTTGCTTGTTTGGATGGAAAAGTCATTCTAGTGAATAAACCCCAACCCAGTCCACACACACACACACACACACACACACACACACTAATAGCTTTACTATGTAGTATTGCTTTCTTTCTGCACGTGAAAGTTGCACTTTTCTAACCCACCGTCGATGGTACCTCTATGTGCATGTGCATGTTTGCTTGTTTGGATGAAAAAGTCACCCCCCCAACCCCAACCCCAACCACATACACACACACACACACGCACACACACATGCTCACACACACACACACACACACCTCTTCAGTAACCACATGTAGTATTGCTTTCTTTCTGCACGTGAAAACTGCACCTTTATAGCCCCCCAGTGATGTTAGTACAAGCGCGAGCTCTATGTGCATCTGCTTGTCTGGATGGAAAAGTGTCCCCCCCCCCCCCCCAGTGTGTATGTTTTCTTTTTGCAATCTCACCCAGTCCTCCCCCTTCCCCCAGTCATGTCAGTAAAAGTGCAAGCTGGTGGTGCACCTGCTTGTTTGGATGGAAAAGTCGCCCTAGTCAATACCCCTCAACCCTAAACCGCATACACACACTCACACACACACATGTACTGTTTTCTTTCGGCATGTGAAAGCTGCACCTTTATGATACATATAGCCTATACATATAACCTTTATAATACATGCAGTATTGGTTCCCCTACAATCGTGGTGGTCTTGGAAGCATGAGCAACGTGGTCCTACAGTTACGCTCCGGCACTGTGGTTCATCCCGAAGCAGCTTTGTGGGAACCCACCTTATACAGGCGATCCCCTCGGTGCCATGGTGTGACTGGATAGCACCTCCAGTGTGGTGCGAGAGCTACATTGTTAAACAGTATATAAGTGTTGTGCACCCTGTTTGACATCTTATTATACTTATCTGGAACAGAATAATACACAGTCATTTAACACATTGCAATGTCTTTACAGGTAAAATGACAGGGTTTAAACAGCATGGCATGTCTAGGCATGAACGGTTTTCAGAGCACAGAGTTGGTGTTGGTTGAAGTTTGAGAAGGTGGAAGATGGAAATAATATGTAATGCGTTTTATAAACATTTACAAGACATTATGAATGCATTACAGCATGCTATGAATGAGTTCATAGTTTCTGGTGGGCAAGCTACATTGTTATACGGTGTATCACTGTTGTGCATCCCGCTTGCTTGTTTATATTGATGTTCACACTTAAAGAAGAACAAACAAATAAACAAGCAAACAAACAAAAATGAAAGTCACATCCTTCCCGTGTAGGGAAAGGTACACATTTGTAGTCTGGTCTTCAGTACTTTAACGGCAGTGTTATGAGAAGGCAGCATCTTTACAGCCATCCAGCACTGCTGGTGTTCCAGTTTGATATCTCAATGCCTTCATTACAGCGATAAAAAACAGTTTCAGAGCACATCCTCACTACTTATTTCTTTATTTATTTATTGACTTATTTTGCTATTGAGACTCTGCCCTACTTCACCCTGAGTAAGATGGCTGTGAACGATGCACTTTTAAAACCTCTTGTGTGGAGATGTTAGCGCCTGTTGTGTCTCTAGACTAATACACTAAATGAACAAAATGACCATTTTGTGTTGCATTATAATGCATTCATAAGGCAATATATTCATAAGGTATTCATAAGGCACTACACTTTAGAGCCATGGTTACTACACGTAATGGAAAAAAGTAGTCTTTGTAACACACTCTGCTGTCATAACTACATAACATGGGCATAAACATGTCATAGCACATTTCACAGAACATTATGTCCATTAAGATCCTACACTGTTTGATGCCATGACTTTAAATTATCGTGTGACATAAACTGTCATAACATGTCAAACATCAGTCATTGGTCATAACGTGACACTGTTATATCGATGGCCATATATTCATCTGCCATGACATGTTTATGGCATGTGTATGTCAAGGGTCGAGGTAAAGTGCCACATTTTATACTTATCTGGAACATAATATTAGTTTGTAACAAACTGCAAGGCATTATGAAGGTATTATAACATGCTATGGACATTTATAGCTTCTTGTAGACCTATAGCTTCTTGTAGACCTGGCATTTAGAGCACAGAGGTTTGAGAAGGTAGAAGATCATTATATCACGTAAAGTATTTTATAAATATATATAGCCACATTCATAAGGCATTATGAATGCATTATTAATGCTATGAGCATGTTCATAGCTTTTGAAGACATGGTATTTTTACACTGATTTCAGAGCACGGAGTTGGTGTTAGTTGAGGTTTGAGAAGGTAAAAGATGGGAATAATATGTGATGCATTTTATAAATGGTTATAGCTACATTCATAAGTTTTTATAACATGCTATGAACATGTTCATTGTTACTTATGGATATGGCATTTCACAGTTTTTAGAACACAAAGCTGGTTCGAGTTGAGGTTAGAGAAGGTAGAGAAGGTAGTTGAGGTTAGAGAAAGTAGAGGCTGGGACTAAAACTGCTTGATATGCTTGATAAGTGTGGTGTTGTTCGCTTAACTTTGGCTTTGCTTGCAAGAAGAAAGACAGAGTGAGAAAAAAAATTAAATAAAAAGACCCCCAGTGAGCAGAGTGTAAAGTGCATGTGTGTGTGTGTTTCAAAATGAATGAATGAAGGCGTTATTGCCCCTGTGCATGTGAGAACAGATAGTGGAGGGCTTTAGCACTGGGGTCTGGCTGCATTCGCAGCTGTTCAGATCCTGGAAGGATTTTTTTTCTTAGATATGTAAATGTTGTCAGGTTTTCTGCTGTAACCTGCTGCTGAGCCTCCCTCCCCCACTTCATATCCCAGCAATAACACAGTTCTGCATTGGAAAAGTTTCATTGCAAAATGCTGGCGGTCCATTTGTAACTACTTAGTTTTTATTTCTCGAATAATGGTGGTATTCATCATAATATAGCTTTGATGTTTCTTGTATGTGTAAAGCCCACTCCCGGCATAAATCGAAATTCATGCCAGTGGTCTATAATGCGTTTTTGGAACCCGTTTGGAAAAGCCGTTTATGATGGACTACACATACGGCTAACATTGCCAAGGGATCATATATTGCAATTCAATTCGAAATTTGCAGTACATTTCAAAGGCATTTCTGTCGGGGAAATAACCACACATTGTGAACCGTGTAAAAGTGTGTTATACTATGGCCAATTTCAACCTCACAATGTAATTGGCTGTAAAGTAGCCTATAAGTATTTGCTGAGAACATCACTCCAACCATATCCCCTATACTCCTGCAACAACAGCCAGCTCCTAAATTACAGTCACAACAAGGTTTCTTAGAAGTAACCATCTGTCTGAAAAAAGCTATAGGCAGCAAGCAACATAAGTGAACAACAATGACAAAACCAAAATGTAACAAACCAAGCCACGGATGTTTTTTTAATTTATTTATTTTTACATCACAATACTGCGATAAATTCTGTTGCCTTTTATCAAACCCAGACTTTATTTCTCTAATGTGTATAAGGACACCAGTGTTTCAGTTTCAGTTTGTGTTTTTAATCTACTTCAAGCAGCTGATTCGGCTTTTAAACCAAATACCAAATGTGGATCTAGTTATTATATCAGCAATTTGTAGTAGCATTAGTATTATAATTTTTTTTTACTTGACGAGCAGACTTGACATTTTCAGTGTTAAGTTTTTGAAGTGATGCTTTACTTGTATTTACGGATTAATGCATCTCATTAGTCTGTTTTTGTGTTAATATTCTTTTAAAATGCAATTATTATAGTCATAAATGCTGGTACAATTGCAATAATGCATTCAGGGTCATGCAATACTGTAGCACTAGGCTGCTGTAACCATAGAGACCCCAGTGCCAGTATTTCACAGTGTAGTCTCCTTCTCATGTATTATTCCTTAAATACCTCATCAAATGCTAATATAGTATATCTTCATTATACAGTATGTAATGCTGAGTAAGATTTAAAAACTACACCCTAAAAAAGACCAGGGGTGCCCATTCATATAGCAAAAACCAGCAAAGCACCATTACTTGAGTAGGAACGCAACCATTAGGTTGTCTCAATGGTAAATGTGTATGGCTGCACACCATTGTTGGTTGTATATCGTTGCAGCACCAGTTATACTGTAATATCAGTATATCTGTCCTTTCAGTTTTGAATACCCAGCAATATTTATGCCACTTTAATTGTTTAAACTGCATGAATGTTTATCTGAAAGCCGGGGATATAGTTTGTGTACAATGAGCGTTGGAGGCTTGTTGTGTAAAATTAGGTTTCATGCAGCTTTAAGAAACAATTCATGCATTGTGGTTTTGTTCAGAGCCGTTTGATTAACGGGAAAACAAACAGATGTGAATTAAATAGCAAACGTAGCCTGGCCTACTTGGAAAACATTCATCTGCTAAATTACAGCCAGGTTTTCTATTAGCCCAGGGTAAACTGGCTGCATTGGTTGCATTGGCATTAATTATTGATTTTTATTCTCAGTGTTTGATGGGGTGCAACTTCTTCTGCAAATACTCTTCTAAAAACAAAGGTGCCAGAAGGGGTTCTTCTGAAGCGGTGCCATAGAAACCCCTGGGACCCCTGGATGGTCCAGATTTTTTATTTCAAGCCAGCTCAAACCACATAGTGATGGAACGAAAAAACGTGGACCATCTGGGAGTCCCTGGGGAACGGTTTGAGGACAACTGCTCTAAAGAACCATTCAGTGGATAGTTGATAGATTTTTATAAGTGAGATGTGTACGTGTGAAGAACTCTCACACATAATGAACAGGTTCTAGACCAGTCGCAACACTTTCGAATGTCAAAGTAAAAGAATTAGCAACAGTTAGCATTAGCAAATGCAGCAAACATGTCTAGAGCTCCTTATTATATGAACAAATGAGGTTTCTTCGGTATAAAAAGCATCTCTTTTGGTAGAATGTCTCAAGTCAGCAAAATCCAGGTCTCATGCTTTTGCGATGTGGCTTGAGTCACCCTCCTGTGGATTGTGGGATTCATTTGCTGTCTGGATTGATGCCTTTTGACAAGTCTGGAGAGAGAAATACTGTAAGCTTATCCCGTCTTGGAAAGCACACAAGAGTTCTTTTTTCCCCCCTCCGGCAATGGAGAATAATACCATAACTGGAAGTCTTGGTAAAATTCTTCTTTTTAGAGAATATTACTGAAACCAATATTACTGGTTTTACCTACAAAAGTGCAGACTAATATCAACAAATATTGACGTAGAATTAGACCATATTGCATTTTATCCCATCAACCAAGTCTGGGCTGGAAACCCCTTTATGGGCTGATGCAGCAACCTTATTCCTTCCTCGAATTACTTGATAATTAGCTGACAAGTTGAATCAGTCATTCATTTTGTCAGACACTTATAATAACGAGGGTTGCGGAGGGTGATGGAGCCAATCCCAGCACTCATAGGCAGAGAACAGGGGCACCCAGACAAACACAATCGCCTCAGGCCAACTTAGCATCTCCAATTCATCTGACCTGATATGTCTTGGGACACTGGAAGGAAACCATAGCTTCTGGCAGAAACCCATGCAGGAGAACAGGCAACACAGAAAAGACCCTTGGACGTCCCAGCTGGGAATCGAACCCAGGCAACAGCATGAACCATTGCACCACTGTGCTGTTGTATTGGGCATATAAACCATTTGTGCAAACAAGTGATGCATAATATACTGTTATACTAGTAATAGTTATTAACTGGCCTTTACAATGCTGGTCATCATATTACTTATGATCATCTCATTGTTGATTAACCAATGCACTGCAAGGTATATTACAATTGGAAAATGGAGCAACTGAGGACAGCTGAGATTTGAGATAATCTGTCCAGTCGTTTGACTGTGCACCGACTGTGCTTTAATCACTCATGCAATGCTGGTAAAAGAGCGTGACTTGCAGATACAAATGTATACATAGCACTGGAAAGTAGCCCGTGGCAATGTGTCTAATTAAACCTCTCGTGACTGGGATGATAATGCAGCGTATAAATAATGTATAGAGCTTTTACTGTCTGCTTTGTTTTGACACAGTTTCACATGCAGACTGATCAAGGGCGGTTCAAGGGCAGCATGCCAACTGGAACAAAGAGATCTTTTTCTTCGTTTAGATATGAAGTTACTGCAGAAACAATTAAAGATTACACGAGTCATCAATAATCCATTCATACACATGCAATTCAGGTTTAAATTAGAAGTGGGCGATATGATGATATGCAGCGGGTGATGAATTTTGTTTTAATACACTTTTCTTGAGCATTTAATAGGCGCCACCGATAAGACATCCAATAAACTACAACAGCACCTGCATACATGGCATTGTTGCCAGTACTGGACGGACGGCTCATTAGCATATCTTTTTTTATTCATTATTTTCAGACACAACATTGGCTTAATATGAGCCATAGTCTGAACAGGATCCAGGCAGGTGATGTATGATGTATTGTAAAAGATGTATGATGTGGCAACATCTTAGGGCCAAGGCTCTTTACTGAATGAGCCACTTTAAATCTGCAGCATATATCACAAGCTACAGATAAGACAGGCGGAATCTCTTTAACAATGACTTTACCAAAAGAGTCACTGTAAAACTGCAAAATGCATGAAAAGCTACATATATGACATCTAGAATGCCTTTAACAACGACTCTTGGCCAAAAGAGTTATTGTAAAACTGCAAAATGCATGAAAGGCTACAGGTAAGACATGTAGAATATCTTTAATAACATTCAAATGTCCATGTTTAACCCAGAAAGACCAAAATCATACATTGTGAGCATGAGATTATATTGCATTACGCACCTTAACGTCAAATGCAAGCAGTAAAACTTGCATCTGTAGAAACTTTTAAGACATCATCTGTCTATTTAAGTCACTCTTTTAACTAGACGGCAATATTTTAGGGTATTATGTATATCCTGAATGCACAAAAAGCCTGATAGCTAACTTGAAACTCAAGTCTAGTCTCAGAGTGAGTTCTAATTGAAGACTGTTTTAAACAGCCTACATGACTGGAGTGCAAATTTTGGGAGTGGACATTTACTCCCATGTCCAGTTACTTTAAGGGGCTAAGCAATAAATAGAATGATGTGGGTAGTAGAAAGCCTCTTGTGCTTAAGCCTATTGTGTGTAAAGTGCTGGCAGCGTGAAGAAAGAAGGCTGGGACGGAAGCCTGCAAATCACTCGGCTTCTCTCATTAACGACAGCTGCCTGGTTCAAGTCTCAACTCCATGTCCTGCCGTGCTCTTCCAGGATGTTGTCTAGGTCAACTCTGGAGATGGATTTTAATTCTGGGCCAAGCTGGAGGTCACCGGTGGCGGCTAATTTACCCGGGCCTTCCTTCAGGCTGAGGGCCCCTGTGTTTTGTCCAGACTGGCCATGCTAAGCCTCTGCCTTGGAGTCTGAAGGACGTCTGGGGCTAAAGTGATGAAATGCGCCTCATGCCTGTGGAAACTGTGGTCTGCTGGAAGGATTCAAGGTTTGCAAAGTGTCACCTGGACTGACACATCAATCAGGAGATTTGTCTTGTTTGAAAAGTTTGCAAGCAGCATGTAGACTCAATGCCTTTGCTGTTATTTCTCTTAATTGGTCATGGCGGTAAACCAGATGTTAAGCTGAGATGTCTCCAACAAAATAGTGTTATTTTACCTTAAACTCTCTAGACCTGTAGCTACTTCCGTGACTCATCAAAAGTTTGACGAACATATGGAATCTGAATGCATTTCTTTATTTCTCTCTTTATTCATTTTAATTGACTAACAAACATGGGTTCATATGCACAAACTATATATATTTAACATAATAGTAGTGTGTTTGTCACCAGAATTTTGTGCTAAATGTTTGGTTTCGGCGTGTGTAGTGCAAATAGTGAACTTCTGCTCGTTCTTATATGAACAGCAGAGTCACATGAGCTTATTTACAGCACTGCTGTGCCATAAACATTGAAAATCTATGATACGAGCAGCTCAATCAGCTTTGGCAGTGCTTCTGCAGAGCAGAGTTGAGCTCCACTGTGAGCAAGCGAGTTGAAGTCTCAGTGATCCCTTCACCATCTGTGGTTCAAGAGTATAGTGGACCTGATACGGTGAGAATTTGCTATAGAGTCAGTGGGGAATGTATGAAATAAGGCGCTGCGGTATGTAAGTTGTTAGTCATTGTGGTGATTTACTGACATAGCAGACCTTTATCTATTTGGCCGCCAATGTTATCCAGTGAGACGTATTATTTAATCAGGTTACAGATGTAGACGAGTGTTAGGAGTCTTGCCCTGGGACTTGATATACTCACCCAATTGGAAAAGCAAACCCAGGTCTATGGAAAACACTGGTGTTATCCATTACACTATCTGCACCTCACTGGTGTTCAATTTGCAAATGAGTCTCTGATCTGTACATTTCAGGGTGCTCTACAACAGATGCTCTTTGAACATTTAGAGCAATGGTCACTAACCCTGGTCCTGAAGATCTACCTTCCAGAGAAGTCAAGTTCCAGCTACAACCTCCAACACCTGAAATTCTTCTGAAGCCCCTGATTGGCTGGAGCGTTAAGTAAGGGATCAGCATGTTAGATGCAGTTTGGAGCTAAACTCAGCAGTAAGGGAGATCTCCAAGAGTAGGTGCTATTGTCTTTGATGAACTGAGGAACTCACTTGTCGATCTTACAGCCTTTTGCTTTCCACAAAACATATATTCCTCAAAAACAATGTGTTTTGTTTATAAACCAATTATCACCAATAAGGTAACGCTTGTGGACACCCACTGCTGGACTGGAGAAACAAACGTGGACTGTTTTGAATTCAACTTACCATTCCTTTAAGTGAAATAAAAGTGTCATCTCCAGCCAAGTCACGTGGAGTTTTGCAGCATTTCCACAATGTGATTCAAAATCAAGTTTGAGAGCTTTCTCTTCTGATGCTGCGAATCTCAGCATGTACCAAATGTTCAGTATGGTTCGTGCGGAACACATTCTGTGAGTAAGCAGAAGACGGTATGATCTTTCACCCACGTCCATCGACTAGTCATTCATTTCCTTAGAAACAACACCAAATAAATGTGTCTTGGAACAGCATGCAGACTTTTTCACACTGAGAATGGAAGAGACAGAGAGACACGGGAGCCTTTATTGTGCTTTAAAATGTTTGATATTGTGTACTGACCCTGAACCACAGAGGTTATTTTTATTCACCAGCATGAATTGAAATTTCTGTATGTCCATGCTGTGAGATTATACACATACAGTACTGTGCAAAACGTATTAAGGCACCCTTCATTTCTTTATATTTCACTTTAAATCACCTTCTTGCTGCAAAAATACATGTTCTTGCCTGCCTTCTCTGCCTTCTCTCTGGCACACTGAGTAGATTATGATAAAGAAATGACAACAAATGTTTTACTGTGACAGGCTGCAAAGTGCCTAAAAATACAATAAGTTCCAGTAACTCAGCATTCAGCACCACCAGTATACTGATCACAGACTCATCTGCACCTGGTTCTTCACTGGTTCAGGCCTTAGATGTGATTTGTTATGCTTGAATGATTCATACACATTTCACTGTGTGGCCAAACACACAAAAAAAACATTCCTCTGAAACTGAGGTTCAGGGACTGGACTTTGAAAGTCTTTTAGGAAGCCTGGAGAACTGTTTCTCAAGACTACATTAAAAATAAAAGAAAGTGTGGAAGTAAAAGATGATATACTGTATATATATATATATATATATAAAAAAAAATCTGTCCATAATACTTTAACCACCTGCCGAATATTATTTGCCATTTGCTGGCCGAACACCTTAAGGCATGTGCTTCTGAAGGTGTGCTGTAGTAACAGCAGCAAAATGTTAGTAGCAGATCCTCTAAGTTCTGTAAGCTGTAAGGTAGGCATTTGGTGCCTATGAGCCTGTCAGTCGTACACTGGTTATATTTTATATATATTTACCCGGGCCTTCCTTCGGGTGTTTTGTCCAGACTGGCCATGCTAAGCTTCTGCCTTGGAGTCTGAAGGACGTCTGGGGCTAAAATGATGAAATGCACCTCATATTTGTGGAAACTGTGGTCTGCTGGAAGCATTCAAGGTTTGCAAAGTGTCACCTGGGCTGACACATCAATCAGGAGATTTGTCTTGTTTGAAAAGTTTGCAAGCAGCATGTAGACTCAATGCCTTTGCTGTTATTTCTCTTAACTGGTTAAAGAAACTTGAGAACCCAGAGGTTAAACCAGATGCTATCCTATTTACAAATACACCTAAAGAAGACCATCCATATTTACTCCAGATCTCTCAGTGTCCATTTGATATATGTGTATGTGTTTTAAAATCAGTGCTTTTGACTAAGATGTTAGCTTTTTTCTAGAAAGAGATTCAGTTTGGATTGAAATTTGTGATATTATATTAAAAAGTGAGATTTCAGAAAATGTGTTTTATTCAAAGACTACAGATTTTTCAGCTTGTCTATAAGTCCCTCTTGGCTCAGGACCGCTGTACATATCTGATCTACTTGAAAAAATATAAAACTGACAGGCTACTCAGGTCACCAGGGACCGGTCAGTTACCAGTGCTGAGAGTTAAAACCACACATGGTGAAGCAGCATTTAACTCTAAAGCAGTCCAAAGCTGGCAGCTGCCAGAAGATATGCCTCAACAACATTTTTTTCCCCAGCAGTTTTGGCCTTTAAGCATTTTTGCCCAGACTTTTCACTTGTTTTTAATCATTCATTTATACTTCAATCATATATTTATGTCTTCTGTTCTGTTTTTTTATGCTTTTATACTCTTCTCATGTTCACGTACAGCACTTTCAGTGGCCTTTGTGTATGAACCATGCTTTACAAATAAACTTGCCTGGCCTTGTTTAATGCAAGTCTCCTGACAGATTTCAGCTGACCTTGGATCACCTCATTTCAGTGTTATTTATAGTTGTTTAACTGCCTATGTTGGCCCGTTAGAGTGGGAACTGTGCTTAAGATCTTCCACTTTGCATCCTTCAGGGCTTAAACTACAAGCCCTGTGGTTATTACCCCAACCACAGGAGTTTGTGTTTGAGAAATCCGCCAGCTATTAACAGAAAAAACAGCAAATCCCTGAGAGAGAGAGAGGGACCACTTTAGCATTTACCACACCGTGTGCTCTAGCTGCACATTTACATTTACAAATCCAGGCAGACCTCCTTACGTTTGGATTTCGAGCAAGAGAGACAGAGAGAGAGAGAGAGAGAGAGAGAGAGAGGGCGTATTTAACTGACCTCTGCTTGAACACGCGGCCCCAATCTTTAAGCCCTGACATGATTTATTACCTCTAGAATGGAAGAACATTGAAGAAGACAGAGTAAAGATAAAAGGACGGGACGGAGGCTTTCATTTGCCGAGTCGTAGACTGATTTCGTGTGCATACACAGTGAGAGCATTAAAGGACAGACATTGAACTAATGTGCACTATTGGAGAATGACCGCGCTCTGTTCTCTACTCAAAATGCGTTTGGAAGGATCGGATGTGTTTCACAATTTCTCTGTGCACAGGTTGCAATGGCAACTCCGTTTCACACAAGGTCTGATAAGAAGTCCTTAGATCCTGGAGTATGGAACTTGTTGGTCTCAGTGGATGAGTATAAGAATGGTTCTTGATGTATAAGCTGGAACAGAGGGCCAGTGGTATATTCTTGAGGACTGCTTTTGCATTTTATAAAATAAATGTTAAAATATCCCCATTTTTTCCAGTTTATGATCTCTAGAACATGGGTTTCCAGCACTGGCTCTGGAGCCCCCTAACATAACCTCTTTGGCAAAGAAAAAGGTTATTAATGTATTACTTGGATGGTTGGTAATATCTTCCAGAAGAAATACAGTCTTGTCCAAGACTCAGAGACCATTCTTTGATGTTTTTATTTCCAGTTAAAACAGTGTTGGGGAGAAAAAGTCAAAAACATATAATTAACTCCATATATACTGCTCAAAAAAATTAAAGGAACACTTTGTAAACGCATCACATGTCAGTGGCCTCCACCTGTTAAACCATTCCATCTCATTGTTTCCCTTCTAGTGCACCAAAGCAGCTGAAACTTATTAACAACCCCCTTGCTTCTGCACTGACCAGATCAGTATTTGAGTAGTTTAATTGACTTGATGCTATACTCTGATTACAAAGTGTTCCCTTAATTTTTTGAGCAGTATATTTAAGACATCTACACACAAGGGCCAGCAAGAAGATATCTTGTCTAAAATCTAGCACTGTTTAATTTGTCCCAGTTTTTACTTTCGCGCCCTCCAAAGCTCTCAGTGGCATCATGTTTCCTTTCAATTGGAAACACACATTCAGACCCGCACCTACATACATACACCTCAGCTGCCACATACAGGTGCAAACAATGTTTAAATGATGCAAAAAGAAAATGGGACCTCTAATCTTTATGCAAGACCAGATAGACCACAAACACCGTCCCCATCCGATAGACAGCACTTAAAGGTCTCATCTTTGAGAGAATCGATACAAGTCTATTAGGAACACTTCCAATGTGACTTCAGTATTGCACCCCCTATTGGCCATCTTTTATACACACTAACATGGTGAAAACATGGTGATTACCTGCATAATATACTGTTGGTCCTAGGACAGCTTCAGACCACCAAGCAAAGTACAGCTGACTTGTTTTTCCAGCACATCCCACAGATACTCGGTTGGAATTGAGATCTGGGGGATGTGTAAGCCAAGTGAACACCTTGAATTTTTTTATTGTTATGTTTCTCAAACCGTTCCTGAGCAGTGTGGCAAGACGTATTGTCCTTCTGAAAGGCGTCGCTGCCATTAGGGAACTCAGTCATCATAAATATTTAAAAAAAATGGTCTAGGTGGCCTTCTACCTTTGCTCCAAGGTTCCAGGACTCACTTGTCCATTGTAGGTACTTTCAGTGGTGAATGGAGTTAGAATTTGCACTCTGTGGTTATACAGCCCTATACTTGTCAGGGTGTGGTGCAGCCATTTGTTGTGACATGTTCCTCCAATAAACAGCATAAAAAAAAACTTCCAGTGACTTCTGCCACAGACAGATGAAATATCCATCATTGCCATTGCAAATCGATGAACCTTGGGCACCAAAACCCTGTCGTTTGTTTGTGGTTTGTCTATCCTTGGACCACTGTCAGTAGTTACTCCTCACTGCTGACCAGGAGCCCCACAAACCTTTGTGACAAAGTTCGCTCAGATCTTTACGCTTGCCCATCCCCGTAAACTACAATAACTGCTAATATACCGTCTAAAATATCCAGTTTGAATGAGATAATCAGCATTATTCACTTCATCTCTAAATGCTCATAATGTCTTGCCACATAAAGCTCTTTATCATAAATGATCAAAAAAAGAACCTTCGTACTGGGAAGGAACGAATGAAAGTTTGAAGGACCTCCACATAGTGCAATGGTTCTATATAAAGGAAAGGTTCTCCTAGAATCATATGTCTGAGCCAAGAACCCACTTGGTATCCTTCATTTTTAAGAGCGCCGATGGAAGACACTGTAGCGAGGCAGTGCTTAAGAAGGGAAAAAAGAAAATGCCGCAATTGCGTGGTTCACATGTTCCATTGATTTGACTAACCTTTGCGAAATGTCATGGTAATCGAAGGGGATTCATGGGGAAATTCGTTCTGCTTTTCAATTCAAGGGCAACCCACAAACCAGGGAAGCTGGGTTAGCAACGAGGTTGCATGAAGCGGTAACTGACACCTTCTCCCGGACTCATACTGAGCTCTGCAGTGCACCTACTCCGACACTCAGACTGACAGGGACCGCTGAGCGGGTAGATAAATAAATTTATACAGGTATGAGGACAATCCGTGTCCGGGGACTGGAGTGATTGGTGTCACTCCCGGCTTCTCGCGGCTGAAGCATGTTTCAATCATGTGTCAGCGCGAGCTGTTGTTTTGCTCGGAGAGCGAGGCGGAGGCAGAGAAAGAGAGATGGTGTGTGTGGGTGTCTATGGGTGTGCGGCTGAGGACTGTAGGCAAGCGGAGGTCATGGCTGTCTTGTATCCAGTTTCTGTTTCTTGTCAAAGTGTCCAGGCATGCTGGGATAGCCTGAGCCTGTCATTAATATCTGCAGACGCGTGCAGTGGGCCTCTAAGTGGGGGATGTGTGGTATATTGGAAGGTCACATATTATTAAGTGGTAGAAATAAGAATGGATTGATTTTAGTCTGATAGTGAAATTGCAGTTTTTCATAGTTTTTTAATATTATTATCTGTCCATCTGTGCATCTATTTTAGTTTTGTTTACGTATGTGTTTCACCTAACAACCATTGCCTCAAAGCGATGCATTAATAGGCAGAGCAGGCTCAGTTAAGACTAATTGAAATGGTTTGCCATTCAAAAGGAAAATCTTGATTTACAACAATAAACAACAATAAACGCTTTGCTATGACTGATACTGATACCACTAATTACTTATAACACAATATCACTAATTAGTACTAATAATAGTACTAGCATTAAATACCATGAACATGAGATTATAAAGTAGGTATATATGCAGAAAGGTATATATTGGAATTATACAGTATTTCAAATTGATGTTTGACAGTATTTCAAATTGATGTTTGATTAATTTTACTGCATTTGAAAAACTTATATTACCTTTCTAAGGTAAAGCTAACTCTAGCAGATATTCCAAATTCCTGCATTTAATGAATGTATAGTGTAAATGGCACATATGAACATGAAGAATATTGGATATCGGCACTGGCCTAGCTCTTTTATTGGTGTAGTTAAAAATGATGTTTGCTAACAGCTGCTTTTTCCATTTCTTGTTGTACATCACTTGAACATTTGCTGAGAAACGCAACACTGTAAAAATTGTATTTTAATCCTAGTGGCATGTAAAATGTTGTTAATTTCTTCACAGGGCAGCCCAAAATAAACTATACTTTTAAAAGTAAGCTAACATGGCAATAGTCTGTCTTACTTTTTGCCAACTTATTATTTGAAATTCAATAAACTCAAAACGTTAAAGAAGCAGGTCAAAATCATCAGAGATACGTTTCTGTGGGTTTTGTAGTGTTTTCATGCTGATTTCAAATCTGTGTTTAGTTTTTCCCGCACGTACAGTTTCTGTGATGAGGCTAGTCATATATCGCATGATAGTTGGTATAATTAGCATCTAATAATCATATGCTGAGTGTTTTTGAAGAAACAGTGGTATCTGACTGACACTGATCATTATATCTATGCCACAGTG
>JBBPCY010013258.1:0-27500 GCA_037974405.1 Brachyalestes nurse
AGAGACCTTCGTATACATATATATATATACATATATATATATATATATATATATACGTATATATATAGCTAGATATTCAGTAATTATGTCTGTTTAGCAGTTCATATTGAGACCTTCATATTTCCCAGTTGTATAAATGGAATATTAAACAGATGTGAAATGCCTTCGAATGCACTCAAGCTGATGAAATGAAACTGGAAGCATGTGAACTCATGATATTACTTGGTTTTTATTATACCAGGGCTTTTCCTGCACAGACAATACAAAGGCTGCCTCATCGTTATTAGTGACTGCTGTAGTAGGTTGTGGAGTACTGCAGTCTCCTGCCTATTGTGTGCTCTGAGTTCTGAGTTCAGAGCGCCCCTTTTCTGTTTTTGTGTGTTCTCTCAATAGTGCTCCATAGCACTGCCACTGAGCACCTCCAGCAAATCCCAGCTAGACCTCAAAAAATTCTTGAGTGTTTGGGATTTTTAACTTTTTTCTGTTTCAAACTGCGGTTTGCTAGTTAAACCCGTATCTCCTGTTTCATGAAACAAGAAGTATCTCCTACTTAAAGAGCAAAGGAACAGTGCTGCTCTGAAAACATTGTGGAATTGTGGATGTCTTGATTAAAGTTCCCATGCAGTGCAGCCAGGTCCCAAGGTATGAGTCAAGAAAGGCAAGTCTCAAGTTGGGTCTTGAAACTATACGGTAAATTCTCCAAGTCAAGTTTTGAGTCAATACAGACAGTCAAAAAACATAAATCAGACCTTATTACAACTTTAATTTGGTCTTAATGTATGCTCTTGTGGGACCATGATGCTCCAGAAGCCAGGCTCAAACATCAGAAAACTGAACAGCTTTGGTCAACTACATGTGAGTTAAGATGACAGCGTTTGCCATGTTCAGTCAAAATCGTACTCCAAACACCAAACACCACCCCTACTTTCTCGATACACATCCCATACGTCTAACTGAGGCACCATGTTTCTGTCAGCTGCTCCGCATCTACTAACCTCCTTCACCATTAGAGTGACTTGACTCGAGCATGCAGCATGAAGAACAGGCAATTATGAAGATGAGCATCTCGGGGGAAATCGTAGTGCATTAGATTCCCTCGCTACGGTGTCTTTCGAGCCGTCACAGGTATTTGACACAGCGCTCAGAAGCGAGAAGTCTGAATGTACCATACAGGTGGGCCTCAGCTGCATGGCAGCTGCCGCACATGGTGATCCTCCCGAACGCTCAACGAGCAATTATGCTGCTAACACTGTTATTAGCGAAATTGGCGAGTTTAAGCAGACCAGAGTGAATTAACCGAGCGTCTCTTTCATTATTAAGCCCCTCATCGGTGCCGTTTCTCCTTTTATGCCAGTAATTTGTTTTAGCTGGAAAAATCACATCATTCGTTGAGCTTTGTATTAACACGGCTCCCATTTAATTGATATTATGATGATATCTGTAGGTGCCGATTCAGTGTGTTACCTTATTACCTTATTTTATTAATTGGTCTTACATAGTATTCTAGTTTTGAAAAGAAATAATCACTTGAAATACATCACTCTGTGTGTAATGAATCTATATACGAGTTTCACTATTTGAATTGAGTTACCTCACACCTCCAAGGTTGAGAGATTGAATCTGGCTCCTGGTTTTGTGTGTGTGTGGAGCTTGCATGTTCTCCTCGTGGTGATGTGGGTTTCCTCCTGGGTCTCTGGTTTCTCCCACAGACCAAAGACATGCATCAGGTTAATAGGGGATTCTAAATTCACAGTAGGTGTAAGTGTGTGATCTAATGTCCCATTCACTCTAGGATAGGCTCTGGGTAACTGTGATCAAGTTACGGAAAAAATATGAAAAAAAAAAAAACTAAAAATATGTATTTCCTTACTTTTTTCAATACATTTTTCTGTAATGTCACGTTTGCTCCCTACTGCACATCAACCCCACACATTCCTGCTGAAGTTATAAGCTGTTTGGACTGCTTAGTCAATGAGGCACAGTCTAGTACAGCCAATCAGAACAAAGCTCATTTGCATATGCGTCCTGAAGGCACAGTACAAGAAAAAGCTTGTTTAATTATACGGTACAAAGAGATGCCAGAAAATGAACATTAAGACATTTGAAACATGTTTTCTGACACATGAGCTCTCTACATTCACGGGCCTGGTCCAAACCTCTGGAGAAACCTTGCACAAATTTGTACCAGTAAGGAGATGTTTAGAGATGACACCAAGAGCATTTAGGACAATGTCCAGGACCTTGACCCCACCGCACATGACAGGTAATTCCATTCCTCTGAGGGGGGAGGGTCAAAGTTTGCACATCGATCAATATAACATGGTAAAGCTCTGGGATGTCGGTGAAAACCAAAGAAAAGAGCCCTGTGTGCAGTTTTTCTGGCCCAGCTTGTGGCCAGAGAAGTGTAAGCCGGATCTTGAATGGTGTAAACAGGTCTGTGTCCAACCCGAGTAGTAAGTCCATATGTATGCATTCTCATAAAACCGCACTAAAAATAACCCCTGCCCTAATAAGATTTGCTCTTTGGCTGCCAGAGCCAGGCGTCTGGGGGGGGGGTGCAATATTTCTGCCCAAACAAATAAGTCCTGCCGATAGTTTAATTAAAAAACATTCGCATCTGCGCAGATGCAATCCACAGATGGAAAAATAGATGACAGGATTTCAATTCTCTATTTGGAGCTCCAAAGGAGGGAAGGGAGAACGAGGCAAATATTAGATGACTTTGCACCATGGTGACGGAACACACGTGGCTAATGCAACAAAGACCTGTTTCTGAATGCTCAAAAGTGACACGCATGACTCTGTGGGGTGGGAGAAATGCCGATTGTGCTGTTTGCACAGTGTACCGTACCAGCACATGGGCACATCAGAATCTAGAGCTTACATGTGTGTTCTATTCTGATTCAAATGGATTACATACAGGATTATCCACAACATTAAACCAACTGACAGGTTGATTGATGATCTGGTTACAGTGGCACCTGTAAAAGGGATTTATTAGGCAGCGAGTGAACAGTAAGTTCCTGAAGTTGATACGTTAGAAGTAGGAAAACAGGGTGTGCATGAGGACCGGAGGGTCAAACTGTGATGGCCACAGGGCTGCATCAGAGCATCTCCAAAATGACTTGTCTTGTGAGATGTGCCCGATATGCAGTGGACAGTACCTACCTAAACAATGTTGTGGACTAAGTACACCCTTCATGTTGACATTGTTCCCCAATGGCCTCTTTCGGCAGGATAATGTGCCCTGACACACTGTAAACATTGTTCAGGAAGTTTGAGGAACATGATCAAGAGTCCAAGGTGTTGACTTAGTCTCCAGATATCCCAGATCTTAATTTGACTGAGCACCTGAGGGACTTGCTCCACTAAGCAATCTGATCCACGAGGTCTTACCCTGCAACTTACAAGAATTGCTAAAATGCAGGACCTTCAGAGGTCTTGTAGAGTCCATGCCTCAACAGGTCAGAGCAGTTTTGTTGGCACGAGCGGGACCCATACAATATTAGGGAGGTAAAAAAAGACCAAAAACAAAACAAAGAACTTTAAGAGCGAAAACCCTGCTGTGGTTCAAGCCAACCAGCTGGTTCTGGCTGTGAAACAGAACCAACCCCATGTTGTGGTTGCATCTAATTGAAATGACCCCCTTTATTAAATAACACACAGTGAGCCCAAAATTCCCCTAAAGCTTCAAAAGTGGAGACAGAAATAAATGTCGTCTGTATCAAAGACACATTTCTCAGCTTAAGCTGTTCACTTATTTTGCCCCACCACAAGTAGCTAATCATACAGCGGGCGGGCTAAACAAGCTAACTCTTTCTTTCCATTCTCCCAAGACAATCAGTGGACTCCTAGACCCACTCTCTCTCTCTCTCTGCTGCTTAAACAACTCACTCAGAACACCTCTTGACTAATATGCCTGACTTAACCAGTATGGACACCTCCTTTTAGCCAAACAAAGTAGCAATATAGCTTTCCCTTTTGCTCAGTTCTATTGACTTGACTACTCGACTAATGTTATAACACATGGATTTGTAACCAGCATATGATATCATCTGGCCAAATGATTAGCCCTCTAAAGCCCAGTAAATTCCTGTCCAGTAGGTATTACTCAGAGAGAGGAACTCTCAGGGAAAGTAAAGAAATCCAGGTCTGTAATTTTATTTCATTTTGATTCAATAAAAAGGAAGAAATAGGGCTAAATTCTTCAAACAGTCAATTCTAAATTATCCAATCAGAAAATGTTGCTCCATGGTATCCAGGTACAGCTCCTTAAGCTCTCTCATTGGACATGTCTTCTGGAGTTGGACCGAAGGCCTACCATGTCAGACTAATCACTAACATTATTATAAACGAATTCAAACAATCACTTGATTTCCAATGGGTGAGATCAGTTACAAGAGGGAAAACATCACTCTAGACACATTACAGAACGTAAATAACATCAGCAGCCTAACCAGCCAATGTGTGTATATGCCAGAGCTTTTTACAGAAGGAGTCACTGAAGAAATGCAGCACGTGTGCAAATACATATTCATATGTCTATCCAAATGCACATGTTTAATCTAAAATGGCCAAAAATGTGCATGTGCAAGTTAGCCTAGCATCAGCATTCTACTCCATTCCCTTAGGAGCACTAGAAGATGCTAGGTTTGCCATAGTATGATTTTCCTCATTTTTGGTCCAAACTGAAGGAGTAACTCACAGTCACAGTTCACCATGCTCACCCCAGCTGTCTTTGAGCTGACAGCCTTGGTGCAGTGGGGGAATATTGCCTTTTGCAGCATTAGGAGACATTATGAACTTTTACATCATCACGCAAAGGAAAATTAATTCCAGGTTCACCTGGCGTGATTGACTGAACCTCTCTTTCCCGCCATGACCTTTTGTGTAGAACTAGAGGAAGAGGGAGGCTGGAGCACAGGAGAGACAGAAGGAAAGTGATTATATGGGGAGGAGTGAGTGAAGGGCCGAAAGAGCCACCGAGATTCATTAAAAAGAGAGTGAGAGTGGAGGGGGGGGTGGAGGTGGTGGATGACAGAGGTGCGGGGAGAGCGAGTGTGGCAGCGACTTCCCTAATAATGAAGGCCATGTTTATTACACACTGTGAATGGGGCTATTTATCATGAGGGGAGCGGAGGAGCCAGAGAGACAGAGAGAGAGAAAGAAGACAGAGATCGTGAGAGAGAGAGAGAGAGAGAGAGAGAGAGAGAGAGAGCGGCAAACAAGGGGGCCGAGGGAGAAGAAGATAAGGAGGGAGGTGAGACGAACAGGTCTAAACAAATACGATAATGGTGGCGGGAGAAGCTGAAAAAAGCAGCGTAACGGAACCCCTGCGTTCATGTTCAGGGAATCATAGGCTGCGAATGAGATCAAATTCAGCCTTTTCACAAAGAAAACACATGCCGGGTAAATGATCAGCGGCGGTCCGTAACGGGTGCGGGGGGCAGTCTCGGTGCTGCAGATAAAGGAGTGAGAACAAGGCCTGATATGGAGACATTCATACTAATGAAAGGATGAAGAGACAGGGCGCCGTAGGTGTGCGTGGACCCACACACACACACACACACACACACACACATACATAAAGCTTAGCCAGATAAAGCATGAAGGATGACAGAGAGAGCGTGTCGCTGTGTCGCAATGAAGCCACTGAGCCTCCATTATTACACTCATAAATCCTGAGGTAGATCCACACACACACACACACACACAAAATGCAGTCACACACACTCTTGGACAACATATGTAATCTTGGTGACAGCACACACACACACACAGACACACAGATACTCAAATTTCTATCTTTTGTTTTTTATGTTTTTTGTTTTTTTTTTACTGGCAGTCAGCTGCCCTCAGACTGGTCAGGAGAAATTAAGCATGCTTTGACTACATAGAAATGTATTTAAAAATAATTCTAAGAAACTTATATATATAAAAAAACATTTAGGTTTTTTTTACACATTAAAAAATATTGTTAAGCACCAACTTATCTGGCCAGCAGTTACTAATCAATGACTAGTTTTTTGTTTTTTTCTTAAACAACAACTACAATTAAAGTAAAACTACCATATATATTTTGTTGTTGTTGTTTGTTTTTTTATTACATGTGGAAAAATTATTATTAAATGACAAATGTTTTGAGAAAAAGCATGTTTTCCACAATTAATACATGTTGATTTTTAGGATTTTTTGATGTATTTAAAAAGAAACTTTTAAAAATGAAACCTTTGAAATATATAATAAATACTAGCTTGGTGGATGATAAAAAATATTTTTAAATTATTACAAATAAATAAACTGATTAAGAAATAAATGTATACTGAAACACTACATATCTACACATAAATAAAAATTAAAATTATTGAAAAATGACTTTAAAAAGCTTTTTAAAGCTTTTTAAATGCTAATGTACACAAAATATTTTTAAATAAGGAAAAACATTTAAAAAGCATCTTTTGAACGTTTTTAAATGTCACTTATATAGTTTTACCTAAGATCTACTTATGAACAACTGCTCTGGTGGTCTGCAACCAGAGGGGAAGTGCTGGGATGGTCTTAAGGAAATTAAGGAAAAGCAGAACCCTGGTAGTGTCCTGCTGAATAATGGCTTCGGCCAGCATTAAAATACCCTTTTAATGCTCTCATTAAGCCTCACCAGTCCGGGAGCTGTTCTTTATCTGGCTGTTCATTACTGCTTTAAAAAGCTGGATTTACCAGCTTTCTGTCACTTCTCTTTTATGTATTATAATCTATTGTCCGGCACCCACCAGCTGGAGTTAACCCTCACTGCCACATGTTGACCCTTTAGACAAGAGGGTCAGTCGTTATCTAGAGCTAAAAGTGCTCTTTAATACACTGTGTTTACTGCCTTGTTGACATTCAGTGACAGGATAGTCACACCAGGCAACAAACTGGTGCATCGCTGTTGTTTTATCAGCTCACTTGATGATGTGGTTCAAGTTGTATCTGGTACAAAACTCGTGAGTCATCAAGGTGAACAGTAAAGAGCTCAGAACATAGCCCTGGGGGACACCGGTGTCCATGATGATGGTTCCAGTATATACTGTTTGGGGTCTGTCTGGGTTTTAATACACAGTTAGAGTTTATTTGATTAAATAAAATGTGGACTGTGCAAAAGTTATGGCACCAGGGGTGGTCAAACTTGTCTTGAAAGTCCAACAAGCATCTCCATGGCAAACGCTCAGAGAGGCTATCCGTATCTCCAACAACAGTCAACCCTGTTAAAGTCACTCGGCAGAACATCACTCGCACTGTTTGATCAAGATGGAAGACCCCTGTCCTAAAGAAACAAAGACACATAGCATTTGTGTGTGTGTGTGTGTGTGTGTGTGAAACACAGAGAAAGAGAGCCTGACTGGCTGGCTCTTGCAGATAGAGCAGTACAGGCTTTGATTTGCTGCTCCTCTGTCAGCACGCGTGCCGGACCTGCCTGTAATTAAAACACGGCCGTCTGAAGGCAGCGGGCGCTTGTTTACCCTCATTGAAATTAGCAGCTTTGCCTCCCAGGAGACCACGCAATTAACCAGCCCAGGCCCAATTAGCAGTGAGGCCTAATAGCTGCTGCTGCACGCCAGCGCCTGGGAAGGCCCTCCTGTTCAAGTTAACGAAATGGCACCAGAGATAATGCGTTAACACAAGGCAAAAGTCTCTCGGGAGCTCTGCTAATAAAGGTGGGCTTGACCTAAAGCAGATCAATCTTACAACTGGAAAGCAAGTACAGAGAAATGTGCGTGTCATCACTGTTTGTGTCACATCACCCAAAAATCCTAATTTTATTCATTTTTAAGGATAATCTTCTGTAGAAGGTGTAGATGTAGACATAGAATTATAAAGTGCTCCACTGTAGAAAAGCTACAGTGCAAATGTTTCCGAGGGGCGGTGAATAGAACCAGATTTTCAATTATTTTAATGCCCCTAAAATCCCCTGGAGAGTTACTACATAAAACAAAAATTACATTTTCTAATTGCAGTTATGTTCAAGAAAAAACATAAGCTTTTGGATAAAAATCGAATTATTTATTATTATTTTTAATCTGCCACAATTTTGCCATGATCTAATGATCTCAGAAGCCATGTAGGTTCACTGGTAGGTTTAGATAATAAATAAAGCAGTTATATTTGCACTGTGAACATCACAATCTCATGATCTACTCACCAATGTAAAAATAAACAAATAAATAAAATGTAAAAAATTGGACTAGGTAAAAAATTGGAATCTAGGTTCAAATCTGAGGAAATTTGCTGAAATTTCCATTTAATGATGTTTATTTTCCCCATCTCATGGAGATGCGAGGCTTTACACAAATTGCTGCAGTTCCTTCTAACCAGAAGTTTGTCTAAGCGCAGTTTGTTCCAGGAGCCCGGCGCGTGCTCAGAGCTCTCTGCACTCAGAGCGCTCCATCACTCCTGATGCTGGGGCGGCTGGGCCTCTTCAGATAACAGCCATGTCGTGAAGCAGTGCGATTAGGAAAACGAATGAAGGAACGACAAACACCAGGGCGGGGCGAAGAACATTAACCATTTTTTACCCGTCAAGGGTTTGAAAGAAATTGAGGCACAGGAAAAATGAGGCACGCAGAAGAAATATGTGTAGAAAAATGCACAGACAGATGCTTTCAGGTAAATTTACATTACAATTCACTTACATTACAAGTTAAAGGGCAATCTCACCAATTTTCACAAATGTAAAAGAGCACAAATCATTAAGAAATAAAGTCTGACATAAAATGTGCTGTAAACGAGAAACTTACAGTCAGTTTTCATAGCGCTACTTGAATACGCATGTAAAGGGCCTGCATTATTTTTTGATACGGGCCCTTTAATCATTTAAAGGGCTTATTTCAGATAAAAAAACATTTTTGAAGCTTTTTATCCCAAATATACATGAATAAATGGAATAGATGCATTGAGCCTGCCCCACAAGCCCACCCCATCCCCTTTGGTTTGCCTGCTAATGGTGCAGAATGGCGGGAGTTGATAATTGGCCCTCCTCGGCTCTACGGCCTTTTTCTAATCAATAACTCCTCCCACAGGATGTGAGACCACCCAATTAAGCAGAAAGCAGACCACATTCCACAACACCTCGGTCCTCAGTGTATTAAGAGTCTGCCGTAAGTCTCCGCACTTCTCCGCTGGATCCGTTTTTTTTTTCTTCACCCTGAGCTAGACAGCCATCATTACTAGCGCGTCCGGGAAGAAAGGAACAAACACACAATAGAAACAGACACTAGTTAAAAGAAAAGCTGTAGGCCTAAGGCCATTAGAGCTTCCACCTCCCATGGAGACACATGGAGCACTTCAGGAATCACTGAAAGGAATTCTACGTGGATAGGCCTCTTTTCTGTTATTCCTTGACTGAAGAGATGCTCTTAATGGCTTTCTAATTACGGAACTTTTTGAGGAGCCATGGAAGCACGGAGAATGGAGATGAGGCCAAAGTGATAGCAAGTAATTTGTCGGAGGTCATTGGATTCACGGCCCTTTTAGCGAGAGGCTAAAAGCCCATGGTCACAGCTTATCCAGAGATCCTCCGATGCAGGCACACCACAAAGAGGAACACATCTGAGATTGAAAGCAGATACTCTGGAGCTAGTCTGGGGTTCAGACTTCAACTTGGTGCAAATGCATATGAGGTCCAGCCAGACAGAGTTCACCTACTAATGCTCCATCTACAAATAAAATCAGGGGTTTGGCCATACTTGTACCTGGCTACAGCAATAGCTGACGGCCTGTTTGCATAATGAGGGTCCTCAGCCTGAAGAAAAGGTCAAATTGAGGTTAAAGCAAGAGCACCTGGAAAGGTGAGCACATAAATGAGGGTCTTGGAGGTCACTTGCAATAGACGCATGTATAAAAGTCTGAATTTTAGGGACTGTGAGCAAGTTACCTGGCAAGTTAACTTAAGGCTTTCATCACTGGGACCCTAATTCAGTTCTTAGTCATGCCAGGATTGTCATGGCAGTGAAATTAGTGAAAATTGGTCGCTCAAGTGAAACAAATGTGAGCGCATCAGGTCCAATAATGCCTTTATCTATGCCAGGGTTATTAAGCTTCAATAGCAAGTGGGCTGAACATGAAAATCACTGGGGATTCATGGGCCACATAGAATATTTGTCAACTAAAAAATTACTCTTGATGATAACAGATAATATATTAGTATGAATGAATGACACATATACACAATATCTTTGATATTTTCACATAAGGGTTAGGGTTAGACTTTTTAAACAAGGTCCATATTTATATTTTGCTACATTCAACACATTTAGGGCCCGCATCAGCCCCTACTCCTCCTGTGAACTGGGCGTAGCAGCTGGCTTAGATTTATCTTCATCTTTTCGTTTATGGACTTTGTCAGTGCCGCTTTAACTGCCAAAAATAGCCGTTTTAACGGCGTCCCTTTCTAAAACGTTAAAGTCGTTAGAGTAGATTCATCACCGAGCTAAAACTACAAAGGTTTTCCCCTCGCTGTGTGTGTGACTTGATCCTCTTCTCGTCTCAGCTTAAAGCACAGACACCATTATTTCTAAACGTCAATTTCTTCAGAGGATAAACAGACCTGTTTTCAGCAGCCTAACGGTTCTGCTCTGCTTTTTTTAACACACCCATTTTCTGACAAATCCCTTTGGCTGCGATTGGCTAATAGTATGGCAGCTTCTGTGCTCGGATTGGCTAATCGTATACAACACAGCGGATAACTAATCTCGGCGAAAGTAGCGGGGGACAACCAGCCAATCATTATCCAAACCCACTATTTTATTATATCACACGAAACATGCACTGTGATTTACTGGCAGTCCTGCGAGCCATAAAAAATTTCAACTAGCGGTTGAAAGTTGTACTATTGTACTATTGAACACCTGAGTTTGTGCTGAATGGAATGAGATAAAATACAAGAAGTAGTGAAGCCTGGACATGTCCAGGTGAGAAGAAGGACCTGAAGCCATCGATACATAGTGTAACTGATTAAGCAACCTCGTCATTAAATCTTAAAAACATGTACTTACATTTGAATAATTATGTAATAGAAGTTGTATGTAAACCAAAATAAGATAAATAAACGAAACAATGGAGAAAACTGAGGCCTTGACTTTCTGCCACCCACTTGCTGGCATGATTCCAGCACTTATTCCATTATACGACACTTAATGAGAGTCGTTTAAAGCCTTTCACTCACGTGGAATATATCCTTCCCTTGAACTTCACAGTGGACTCTCCTGACCTCGTAAAACTAAAATAATGTTCAGTCCTCAGTTCCCCCGAGAATAAGAAACATTCCTCTCCCCACCTTTCCAGACACTCTGTTCCCTGTGCAGAAAAGCGATAGCAAAACTGAAAACCTGAAAAAATAATAAAAAAACATTCAGGAAACAAATGGAAGCCCTTAGTATCTCGCAGCTGGTCCTTTCTGCTCCTGAATGTGTTCCTGTACCAGCCATTTTTCACAGCCACGGTGTAGGGAAAGCAAGTTGTCTCTCATCTCTCTCAAATATCTCCATTTCCACAGAATGAAAGATCGCTCCTATGCAGGCTCCAATGGGGAGCATGTGTGATATTGTGTGAGGGGAAAGTGCTGGTGAAGACATCCAACTTCAGAACAAGGTCTGTACATATGGCTACATATTTCAGACAAGAGTCTGGATCAAGATCTCAAATATCAAAGTACTTGGGCTGGCCCAAGGCTCCCAGTCGTCTGTATTTCTGAACGTGGAAAGTTTCACCCTATCAGTCCATGGCCACCCCAGGGATGTTGACAGGGAAATAGTTGTGGTTGATTTTGAAAGATATTGAATATTGTTGAATTGCTATAACATATCACAGTATAGTGGCATACAACCCAGCAAACAGTCACCCAACAATCAGGTTTGAAGCTCTGAGCTCCTGATTTTAGTACTCAGATAGGTGTCACTACACTCACATACGTAAAGAACTTAGCTAATAAAACACTGCTGTGGCTTGAAAAAAGCCAAAGAATAGGAAATACAGACTGATGTAACAGACATAAACTCGAATACACAAAATCCACAGTGTTGTTGAGAGAAGAGTAACGAGAAGCTCAAATGATCTTTAACCAGCCCATAGATCTGGAAGAGTAGCAGCAGTAGAGAGACATCAGCTTGTCACTGGTGTGTGTTTGTGTAAGAGAAAGGATAGAGGAGAGTCCAGGTCATTTATCAAACCTGGCTGCTCCTCAGCTGATTTATGAAACTTCACCACCAGCTGTCCAGTTTCATTCAGCGTAGAGGTCCACTGCACCTTGCCAACTGCACACAAACACAAACTCATGTGCATTTTACTTCCTCACTTTAGCCAGCTTCCTCACTTCAGCCAGCTTCCTCACTTTAGCCAGCTTCCTCACTTTAGCCAGCTTCCTCACTATAGTTGGTTGAGACGTGTTTGGTGTCTTAATGTTGCTAAAAAGGGTGATTCTACTGCGATTCTACTGTTTTATCATTAATATGCAAATTTTTGTGATATGACATTTTCACTGCTAGTTATTTGTGGTGTACAAACAAGAATCAAAGAGTTTTTATCCTTACACATTCAACAAAAGCTTTGATACAGAGCTGTAAATCTCTGTATCAAAGCTTTTGTTGAATGTGTAAGGATAAAACCTCTTTGATTGAATGTAATGTGAGGTGTTTACCTAAACAACTAGTGCTGGTATACACATATTGACTTGACTTGGGACTCGGAGAGGACAGCTGACTCACGACCTACCCTTAACTGACTTGGGACTTGATTCAAACTTGCCCTGAAATGACACAAACGTGCCCTACTCGACTCGTCCTCAACTGACTTGTGATTCAACTCGGACTCATCTTTAACACCTCTTTTCTTTCTCACCCTTAACGGACACATGACTTGACTCACACTTGCCCTTTGATGCCCCTCAACTTAACCTAAACTCCTCTTTAACTGATTCATAAGTCATTATCTTTCTCGTCTATAACAGACTTGTAACGGGACTCAGACTAGCCCTTAACTGACTCGTGACTCAAGATCAGGCTCATCTATACCCGACTGACTTGTCGGACACTTGACTTGACACAGAGTCGCACTCAGTTGGCCTGCAACTCAACACAGACCCCAGAGTCTTAGCTGACTCATGACTTGACTCAGACACACCTACAACTGACTCCCACCGCGACTTGGACTTGCTCATAACGGAATGCCAGCTCACTTAACAATTCCTTCATGATTGAAGTGCGTAATTTCAGTGCACAGTGCTAATTGGAAGATTATGGAAGACTTCCATTATATACTAGCTACAATAGTTTTTTGGCTCCATTGTGAAACAGTTAATTGTTAAAGTAGATTTGAGTCATTTGACTGGGCTGTGAGATTGCTGTCAGGACTTAAGACCTGGAAAAAGCCACGGATGGTCAAGCTGCGCATGAGTCTATGTGTATGTGAGTGTATATGTATATAAAGCTTATAAAAGAATACAGAGAGGGAGAACTTCTGCCAAAACAGCAGCAACAGAATTTCCAGCACATCAGAGAACTTAATTATGGACTTAATTATACCGCAGTTCAAAAGAGCACAAACATGGGTGTGAACTCACTTTGTGTGTGTGTGTGTGTGTGTGTGTGTGTTTGGGTGTGTATAGGAGACTTAGTCCACAAATGGCTTTGGTTTGCTTTTTGGTACGCAATTACATACATTATAGTTCACAGTTTAAGCCTCTTATGTTGTCTAAGAAAGGGGTTTATGACCATAGGGCCAGAACCACGGCTGATACTGGACCTTAGATTAGGGGGCCAAAACAGTGTGAAGATTATGGGTTAGAATCCTGACTAATGGACTATTTTAATTATTATCATTAATAAAGTTAACATTATTAAAATTGTAGAATTTAGAGTTTAATTTATCCCATTATATTAAAAAGAATTTAAGAATAACCCACAGAATACCAAAACAAAAATTATACCATGAAAAAAAAAATGAAATGGCTTGTCACAGCCAGCAGCAAAATGTTTAAGGTGAAAGACACAGGTCCAAATGAGGGAGGAGAAAGTCATCAGGATGGATATATTTACAGCAGACCTTTACCTTCATCAAAAATCAATTTAAGAAGCATCTTAAATATTTAATATAAAATAAAATCATTAAATAAAATACTTAAGCCAATACAAGCTGATTCATCCATAGCCTCCATGTCCCCATACTCAGCGTCGATTTTAAAAAAGGCCCGCATGGCAAATGATATTGCAGCACAAAGCTTCACATTCTTTTTTGCCGCTTGCCCTAATAGAAGCAAATGAAACCATTCCGCTGAACAGAGTAAATATAACACGAAGGAAAGCAAGAGACATACATTCACTAAGCAAGGTCTTTTATAGGTCTTTTATAACTTTTAGTTCTAATTTGTAACCACTCTGTTTGTTCTAGCTAAAGCACATTTCAGCATGTTTAGCACTGATTTTTTCTTGTATTTTCATAGTTTAGAAAACAAAAAATATTACCATGACAGTTAACCATCAGCTAATTGATCTGGACAGACTTTGCTGCAATTATGTAATAAAAATGTGTCTATAGCATAGGGAATGTTGACCACTGAGGCAAACCAGCCTCTCCAAAGACCAAAATCTGATCGGTCAGGAGGTCTTTTTCAGTTTCGAAACACCTAACACCGCAGTTCTTGACTGTCTTTCTCCGTTGGCACCTAATCTGACCAATTAGGACCTCCACAATCAGAGTCTGCTCGTCCTCAGCTCAGCCCACCTCTCACTGCCTCGCTACAACGTGCAGCAAAATCTCAAACACACACACAGAAGACGGATTACACGCACTAGCGAGGCGCGCCAAAAGGCAACACTGGCACAGGCGTGTGTCCTTCATCTCAATGGGCAGGTGTTGTGTAGGAAATTAATTGGCGGTGCAGATGCTGGCGGCTTTGAGCAGAGACGGACGGGATTAAACAAGAAAAAAGACTCCACATCAACAAAGTGGGCATTAGGCCTGCTGTAAACACCCACCTCACTGAGCTTAAATGGAAATGCACAGCGTCCACAAACGCTGCTTACAGTGACTACTCAAGGGTCTTAGAGACCTCACCTATCAGTTATATTCACAATCATCACAAACCCACACTGAAAATATAGATATAAAATCTCAGCATCACTATGGCTTAATCTGTTAATCTCTCAGAATGAACCACAGCCAAAAACAACATGTCAAAGAGTTCACTGATATCTGGTAACCCTTCCATGTAGCGCTCAACCTTCCAATAAATGGACCCCCCTGCCGTCCTTAGCTTTTTTTGTTTTTTTTTTACTCATCTGCTCATTTGTTGCACTGTCATTATTATTATTATTATTATTATTATTATTATTATTATTATTATTATTATTATTATTATATTGTTACCACTCATGGTTATTCATCATTATAACTTTTTCTTTTTTATATCTTATTATTAATGTCCAATTTCTCAATTATTATTGTTATTATTGCCAGTAACTGTTCATTGTTATTGTTGTTATATTTACTTGTATTATATTATGTTACATCATATTATATTATATTGTAATATATTATATTACATTATATTATTATTGGCCTGGGATCAGTGTCATCTTTTTATGTTGAATTTTGTAAGGTTTTTTTGTATCTGTTTATAAAAAGAAATAATAATACTAATTCTAGAATCAGGAAGCACTGGACTGGTTGAACGGACTCATACTGATCTTAATGTTAAAAAAAAGTCTGATCAGTGGACAAATCTGAGATACAACAAGGGAGTGTTTAGTCTCTCTATGTTGCAAACTTGCCCTTTCTGGTAGGTTCTGAAAAATTGGCCACTGTGGTGAAGCTCAATCCTGAACTTCCAATTATAAACCTTCATCTCAGATCTGTTTGGTACTTGAAGCACTGTATGTATGTCTTATGTAAAATGTAGTTTGCCTAGTCAAACTCCAGTGCTGTGATGCAGCTTGTGATTTTGGGATTGTCTATATATTTCTAGGAGTATCTCATTGGTATAGGTTTTTCCAAGTGACTCTTCTCATACCTTGCTCACAAAAGAGGTTCATTAAAGGCCTATCCAACAGGAGGTTCTTAAAACTAAAAATGATCTGTCATAGTCAATCCTTCACATCTCTATATGGGCGTATTTATTTAATCAAGTTATGTGGTTTAGAAGGTAGTGCAGCCCAGTGCTTCTTGGTTTTGATTCTTTTTCCTGCTCCAAGACACTTGATTTGATCTCTTAACAGCTTTGTAATTAGCTGATGAGTTGAATCAGAGGTGGGGAAGCACTAGGCCATGCAGGACAGAGCTCCCCTGGGAATGGAGTTGAGTAGATTTGAGAACTACTGGCCTAGGCATATCCACTGCTGAGGCAAGAATCCTTGGGAGAAAAAAGAGTATTCAGCTAGATGTTGTCAGGATTGCAACAGCAAACAACGTATTACAGCATCCTTCCTCTGAATCTTCTGCCTGATGGAACATGGTGTCCACGCTTTAGCCGGTGACAAACAGATACCGTTGGAATCATCCTTTCCGTTACTATGATGTGTCAACCCTGCTCCACCACATTTGTGGCACTGAAATAGTCTGCTCTCTGCCTTTTCTCAGTTTACTCTGGCTGGAGAAGCCAACCATTTACATTTAGGAGCCAAAAGAACATATAGTGCCTCTCCAGTTAGAGAAACTGAGGGAAAAAATAGGGTGAAGTTACATTAAGAGCAGCCTTCAGGAAACAAATTTCAGCTACAGCCAGGAAAAAGAGTCTTTAAGAAAACCTATCACTCACTGATAACCTGTGAAGAAGTTATAAGCCAATTGAGAAGGCGCGTAAGATCCCTAACCAGCAAGTTTTGACAGATAAATGTGGGCTCACCATTTGGCAAGAAACAGCTTACTGCTTGCCTTGTCATTAACTACTCATAATGGCCTAATTACTAACCTATAAACCTTTTATAAACATGTTATAAGGGCAGCGTTTTGTGGTACCTTTCTACACAACATCCTTGGACAGCTCAATACACTTGGAGGAAAACCCTACCAATTCTGTTACATCAGCAGATGCCAGTGTAGGCCAGCACTGGGATGAGTAGAGAAATCAATGCCAGCTTGGCTCTCTTGGACTTTCGCCTTAACTCAAACTCCTAATCTCTGGACAATAGGTTCAATGTTAGGCAGCTGCACCACTAGGAAGGCACTAATTAAAATGTTCATTTATAAAACAACTTCTTATAAATGAACCTTTAACACTTGGAAACAACTGTGAAGCTGCAAGGCTGTAAGCGAGAACCTATATCTATATTTCCAGTGGTCAACCACAGTAGAAGTACTGCAGTACTGCACTCATTTACAACCAGGGAATAGGACAAATAATGCTTCAGGCAAGACTAATTAGAGTGTTAACAAGGCAGCCAAAAGTTTCCTGAAAAGGTCAACATGGTCAAGTTTTGTAAAGCATAGTAAAGCTTACAATAATCTGTACTGTCTTTCCAATAATCTCCAGAGAAGATGACTCAACCTTCCCAGCATTAATAACCAGAAGACTCATGGATGGTCCCTTCCTTTCTTCATTTCCCTCCTTTCTAAGAAAAAAAGAAACGCACAAAAAAAAAAAACGTGCACCAGACTAGCCCAAGGACCTGTTGTCCTAATTAACTAAATGAGAGAGGCACACAGAAGCAGATGGTTGGAGAAAGATGTTAATAACCACGTTTCCTGAACTTCTCCATCATAAACGCCCTGCAGGTTGACAGCAGTGTGACTCTAACTCTTTCACTTTCCTATAGTCCCTAATGAATAGCGCCGTCTAGATCAGCTCACATATATATATGGCATGGACTGGAATGAATTTCTGATGGTACTATAACCTTCAGCCAAAATATCATGGTTTCACAACATACTGCGATTACAGCTCTAAAATCTGCTATGAGGAAAAGTGTGGATAAAAAAATAGTTTTTGCCATTCAACGCAATATATTTAATTTTTTTAAACAACATCTAGAAGATTCGGAACAATAAATGTGGAACAGTAAATGTGTATGTTATGAATGAGTTATAAATAACTAAGCCATTTTTCTTAAGGGAGCCTAAAATTGCAGCACAATCAGAACATGAATAATATAATTATTTTCTGTAAACAAATAAATCTATAAAAAGTGAAAAGAAATGCAGCCAAAAGGTTGGGGGTCGCTGCACTAGAACATCCTTTCTGAGGGCGTACTGGTGGCTAGGATGCAGTGATTTTTTTTGCCACGTTACTAAGAAGTGACAAATCTTGAACATTAGCATGTTTAGCGTCTTTAACATTAGCGAACATTAGCCTGCACATGCCAGTGTCTGAGACAAATACAATTAAGCCTGTGTCAGCATTCTTTTGGGGTGGGTGGTACGTAGGGGTCTTCTCTTTCCACCCTTTGTTGTTTTGCTCATGGTTTTTGTCTTTCTTCTTTGTGGCAGCAGAAGGTGGTGGTGAAAGTGCTGATTCCTTGTTTTTGATCAGCAGTGGTGGCAGGTTCGCAGCTTCTACAGCTCTACAGTGGACCTGATGGAGTCATCTTTGTTTTGAGAAAAGTTGCCCTTGAAACGGGGATCGGTGAATCAAGCAAAGTCAGTCACCTTCTTGACTTTCTCAGAAGAATAATGGTGTTGCAGGTCCTTCTTCATTACCGTTTTCATTTTTTTGTTAGGGCATCATCTTCCTTCTTCTCATTCAGTAGGCCAGCGATGTGCTCTATAGCAGACTTCAAAGATGAGCGGGTGGTCTTGGTTTCAGAACCTTGTAGATCTGTGTGGTCATCTGTGGTTGGCAAGCCATCTCCAAAGTGTGCTCGTCACTGTCAGATGCCATGAGCTTCTGTCTGCCGCGAGCACTGCGCAGCAAGCCTGCTGCTGCTCCACAAATCTCTCAATCATTTTGAAAGTGGCCCTCTGTCTCGTCTCCTCACTATGTCAAAAATAAGTGATTTTTCAGGCAAGTTCAGGATTACCTGATTCTTCTCCAATTCTCTCCTTCTTTTCCAGCAGTGAGAGAATCCCTGTACAAGGTGTCTGACTGCTTGTACAACTCTGTTTTGGCTATAGCTAGATTTAATTTATGACCAAAACAGACAATTCAAACACAGGGGAACCTTTCAGATGCTTTTGTATGCTGGTTGCTTTGTCTGTTGCAATGCTAGACAAAAGCTCCTTTTGAGATGCTCCACTACTGCAGCATGTTTTCAAAGAATTGTAAGATTTTGTCAGCTGTGTGGTCCTCTGGGGAAAAAACAGCTTTGAGGCAGAAGGACTTCAGTTCCTGATCTAGAGAGGAAACGTACTCTGAAGATGATGTATGGTTCTGTTCTACCCACTATTGTTGGTCGACACCTCAGTAGTTACAGAAAACCACACCCCTTCTGCCACTTGTTTCTGCAACTGAGCCCTGACCTCTGTGTACATCTGGAGGATTTCATTCTTTGAAAAGAAATTTCTTGACAGCACTTTGTAAAGAGGCACTACCGTCTTCATCAGTTTCACAAACCTAGGTTTCTCTATCACTTGAAAGAGCAGTATTGAAGTAAGCCACAGCATTGTTCAGGTGTTTAGCATGTTTTGGGTGTGATGTGGGTTAATAGCTGATTTGTTTCTCAAATGTTTCTCAAACTGTTGAGTGACCTGCAGCTTTTGACATTGATGCTCCTTTGCTGCTAAAACTTTGCTGCCCTAAAAAGATGAAAAGGAATGGTAGACATGTTCATTTAAACTAAACCTATAGTGACAATTCTGCTGCAAAAATGTGCATACTTCAGTAATAAATACGTATAGTACTGGATTAAACATACACCTAAAAAATGTATTATATGATCAAGCTGTTTTTATGTAATGGCACATATACTACTCCTACTACTTCTACTAAAAATACTTTCTAATGATAATGCTTTAAAATTGATTCTGTTATTTCAATGCTTTCCATCCGTAGAGCACATTTGAAAAATGTTTTCATTTTAAATAGATGAACACAATGGTGGAGGATCTAACCATTTTAATATATATTTTAAGATACCAAATACATTTCATTAGTAAATTGCTAAGTTCACAGAAAACGAGTACTTCTCTGCTCTCCTCTCGTCTGTCAAGTAATGTTAAGAGGGAAACTTGCTGATGCTAGCCAGTTAATTAGCCATGTTATCTGCCTCAGTAGCAAGTTTATATTTTTTATGTCATTTTTTATGTACCTGGTTGCAAACATTCATTTCAAAACAGCATTACCTTGAATTTCACAAAGAGTAGCGGGTGGTGATCCTGTAGGTGAGAAATCATATTTGAAGTATTGCCTCCTCCAGCAGCCACTCTTTGCAAGCATTTCTTGCATGTGGAATGACCCTCCACCTCCAAGCCATTGCCATCTGTGTTTTTTTGGTACCGAAAAACTCCCATACAGCCATCTTCGTCTTTTTCAATAGGGAGGAAGTTCGGTGTATTCACGTCCTTCACCCATTAAACAGCTGACTGACTGCTGGCACCAACCGGAGGGGGGAGGGCGAGGGATTCCTGCGTCTTTGATGAGTCATAAAAAAACAGCTAACACTGTAAGATACTGTTAACCTTTTCAAACCACAGTATAGCTTAAAACTGGAAATAGGCCTATCCTTTATATATATAACAATTTTAGCTCTCTGAAAAACCCTTTTTTGTCAATCAGATATGTGAGTGTGAAGAACCTTTGAAAGGATATACAAAAAACTTTCACTTAAAGCTTCTTCCAGGAGTCTTTATATTATCAACCAATCTTTATCTTTACTTGGAAAGAGGAACGCGTATGGCTCCCTAAAGAACCGTTTAATGAACGCTTCTTTAGAATTTTTTTTCTTGAATGGAATGTACCTTCATGTAATGTAAAGACTCTAGGTTCTAGGTTTTCCTAGAACCCTACATCCAAGTCAATCAAATATTTTTTTATTTCCCAATATGGAGTTGAGTGCATCTTTTCCAGGAGATAAACAGCTTCTGTAGTGAAATATGAGGAGTGATGGGTGATCATAGTGATTTAGGCTGTGCACTTTCAGTGGCTGTTTTAATACACTTGAATTTCCCAAATGTCATGCACAGCAGCAATAGCCATGTTGGCTCTGCTGAGAAAAAGAATGCTCAGACCAGCACTCAGCTCTACTGCTTAGAAGACATCTGACAAGCTCAACCACGGATTACTGTTATTCACTACTGTTTATATATCGCTCTTTATCTCCAAGTAATATTCATGGTTAGAGGAAAAATGCTGCTGCAGCAGCTGGGGGATTGGAACACTGATTGGACGGACAACTAGAAAACGCTAATGTACTTTATGTTAGAGGAACATTCCAACACAAAACACTAATGCAACATTTTACTGTAATGTAACACCAGCTACTGCAAGCGGAATTATCCAATTAAGAGCTACAACGACTCCTTTCTTCAGCTCAGCCAAAGGTTTTCAAAGGAGCTTAGGTTCAAGGGACTGGGTCAGAAGTTTAATTATTTTTTCCATTGAATGTTTTTTGGATCAACCAAAACACGTATAAATAACCAACCAAGCCTTGAAAATAATTTGTTGGCATTAAGGTGGTGTGTAACTGTAGCAAAGGAGACCCTAAAATCTTCACATCTTTTGCACATTTTTACCTGTTGGTTTGGGAGGGTATACTAGCATCCTCTTCCATGTAGGTTCAGAAGAGCTCTGGTTGTTTGGAATTTCTTAAGTATTGCCTTAACAGTGGAAAGAGGTATTTCTGCATGTTTGAGTCTGCAACTTTATTAACGTGATTCAGACTTGTGGAAGTGGATTAGGACACTTACACTGCTGGCAGCCTTTTATACTACATGGTTTGTCCTGACAACAAGCATTACTAATACGGATGACTCTGATATTCAGTCAGTCCTCACACCATGTCACACTATGTCCCAAACAAGTCTGCTCCGCCTTAATGAGCTGAATGAGCTTTGAGCAAGTTTAGAGAGGTTTTGTGGGTGTATGTATCGAAACAATTTGACTATTGATTTTGCTGATCGACACCTGGATAAGCAGAAAAGCTATACCAGTGACTGCAAGGAGAACAAGGGAACATTGCTGAGTTAGAAATGGCTGTTAATATACCACTGACTTGAGAGTACGTTACTGAATAAAGCTTCAATCGTGAGTTGACTAATCTTCCGCCTAGTCAGTCGTGCCTCTTAAGCACATGACGCTAAGAAACTGGAACTTGCTATTCACCGCACACACACACTCACACACAAACCCCAGAGAAAGTGCAGGACCCTATGCTGAGATCTCTCTCTGTGACGCTCCATTAATATTTACAGCCTCCTCTGAGGAGCGATGATCTCACAGCAGGGCGAGGAGAAATGAGGGATGAGCAGAATAAAGGCACGGGAAGAAGAGAAGGATTCGCCGCGACACATTCGGGAACAGCAGGACCAGCAGAAACAAGGGACGAGAAGAATAAAGGGAAGGAAAAGAAAGCAAGGCTTGTTCAGTGGGACGGGTTCGGGAACAGTTGGTGAAGGGAAGGGAGGAGGGAAAGCAGGGAAAAAATAAAACAGTAAGGCAGAGGAGGCATTCGGAGCGACAACAAGTGACCAATGACAAAGAAAAAAACAAAGGAATGAAGGGGGACTTTCTACAGCGAAAGAAAGGTAATCTGGTATTTTGCCCATATCATGCAGCTCTAAAAAGCAGAGGAGGTTTAATATATACACAATGAAATTAAAGGCTGGAAGCTGTGAATGAAGTGGGGGGGGGGGATGGGGGTGCAGACAGGGCATGAGGGAGGAGGTCAGAAGTACAGAGTAGGATATTGAATACATTTGGGAAAAGGCTGAGGCAGAAGGTTCCCGCACCAGGTGGACCAATTAGATTGCACCATGTCAAAAGTTGGCAATGGCATTAGTAGTACAAACCGGCATGCAATGCATTCCTGCTCCTGCCATAATCCGTGGCACCAGCACATTCTGTCACTGGATGCCTCTTTCTCACCAGGCGAATTCCATTAATGAACACCATACCACTGTTGCCATTTATAAACCGCTCAGAGTGGTGGAGCTGCCTGTACTCTGTGAAGCTAAGAACAACACAGAACAGTAAACAGTTACAGTAAAGCCTTCGGAAATGAAAGTTCTCCAAGTTTGTCTCAGTCGGGTTTGGCTTGAAGACTGAGCGCAACAGCGTACCTGAGATTTCAATCACAGTACCATAGAAACCACATCCTTTCCCCTGTCTGGCTTACCAGATGATTCCATTTAATTCAATTTCTATTGGTTAAACAGCTTCGACAGTAGACACTGGCTTCTAGATCCAAAAATATAGGTCCTAAAAATAAGGGATAACCAGGCCTGAAAGGGAAAAGAATTCTTTAAGTGATTAAAGTTAATTAAATTCCAGCCAAACTTTATTTCCAGATAATACCAGTTAGATCATATTAGACGAGCTCTGAACAAGGTAGTGAGTTTGGACTGTAGCACATTGTAGGGATTTCCAGTAACACTCTCAGTCGCCCTCATACTGCAGAGGCTACCTATATTTAGTCATCAGAGAGATATGGACAACTGCTGTACGCAGTCTCATGTCAGTGCTTGCACTGCCCATAAGTAAGATGAACCAGTAGTAAGTCTGTCTGACAAACAGTGACACAAAAACAAAAAAAAAAAGGCCAGAATCAATGATCAATCAATCTCAAAGATCTCTCCTTCCTTAAACGATATCCGGGCTGCTGAACAACGGTACATTGACAAGAAGACTATCTTCACTGTCCTTTTTCTGATAGTCAGAGAGTGCAGCTTTGGCAACTGGCAAGACTCAAACCTGGTTCACATACCCATAATAGCAATATGGAACAAAGATGTCCACCTAAAGCAACATCTTTTCAAGTTAAAACAGCAAATTATGTCTAATACTGGAACATAGGGAACCCCTTCCTAGAAACATTGTACGAAAATCTGGTTCCAATCTGCAACTAAAATGTTGCTCCCTCCCCATTACTCAACCCTCCAGCCAATCAGGGGCTTCTGGAGAACCTAGAGCAAGTACTGCAGATTGTGACTGGGACTCGACTTCCCAGGAAGATTCATTAGAGGTTGGACGGCTTAATATAGACAATATTTTTGTGGCAATATTGTAAGGGACCATCCTTACCTTCACCAACAATTCTGGAAAATAATCCAAACCTTGCACAGCATTCATTCTGTTCAACTACTTGATTGTATACATAACAAACATTTTCATTACATGTGAATAAAGATGTGTGAACAGTCCTCTCCTTTCAACCCACAGTCTATTCCACCATACAGCTGGGCCTAGTAACCAGATTGCTCCTATTACCTTACTACAGGCCTGCCCCTATATTTACTGCAACGAATCCCACAGGTGATGAAACAAGTTTTAGACGAATGTCGAAAAGGCTCAGTCTCATCAGAGCCTTTTGAAGAATTGGCAAGTCAAGGTCACACCCCCCTCACTGCCACTTTTTTCAGGGAACCATTTAAGGTCCTTGTCAGCTTATATTAAGGTCCAATCAGAAACATAACGGCCGGGAGTGTAATAAATGGCACCAACAAAATGCTGTCATGGCAGTGTAGCCATGACCAATCCCCTGGTATTAGTGTCCTGTTGCCATAACACAGAAAGCAAGTTCTGCAAGGCTTGACCAGGTAGGTCAAGTAGGTCGACCAGTCTTGTGAGCATGAAGGAGTGAATGCTAATGATGGTAATGGAGAATGAGTGTCGCTGGGTGCCAGTTGGCATTCTGGAAATGGAATCCGTGGCTGAAGCTCTCCTTCGAGGCCTACAGCTGACAGAGAGGGCGGCGGGCCAGCAGCTCTGAGAGCGGCAATAGAGGTGCCGGAGAAGGAGGGTGAAAAGGGATTGTGCGAGGATTCTGGAGCCAGAACGAGGGAGAGGACTTGTGAATCCCGACTCGCTAGTAAGAAAAAAAAACAAACAAAAAAAAAAGATGCCTCAGAGCATTTGTTTTCTGAGAGGAATTACAAGCAGAGGGAAACACGAAACCCTCCAGCAAGTGAAAGACAAATCCTCGCCGCTTTCTCCGCCCCACCAGTGTCCCCTGAAAGACACACATGAGAGGATTACACCCTGCTGCAACGGTTTAGTCCTGACAGACAGCATGCTCCCCTCCTTCTCTCTCTATCTTACTCTCTCTCTCTCTCTCTCATGCCTGTGCAAGAAAAAAAAACAGCTGGAAAATGTTTCCTTTTTTTGGACTTGAATGTAAGCCCACCTGGGGTGAAAGTTGCAAGGCGAAATCCGAAACGGCCTTTTCTTCCCCTCTATTACACTCGCGGGCGAAAGAGGTTAAACTTCGGAGAGGCTGAAGAGGATGGAGGCGAGATAATGCCCACTTGCCAAAGCCGCTGCAGCCACTTCCTCTTCTGGCAAAAGGAGAATCGCGATGTTGAATAGGACGTCCTACAGGGCTGCTGCCTCACACTGCGCCCACGATCTTTTCCCATGTCAATATTTAGACACCGCTCACAGGAATTAGATTAGTCTTTTTCTCTACATTGTGAGGACCGAATTAGGCAATGGCTCATAGTGGCGTAGTCAACTAATTTCCTATTGGAATGTAAATAGGCAAAGAGGACAGGTCACCTGCTTTACACCATGCAAAAGTTTCCTTGGAACAGACTGAGAAGCAGAGAGACAGATTATGCCATATCATCACTACAGAGGTGTAGAGATGGGTACGACTTTTAGGTATGATTTTTTTCCCTCTGTTCATAGGTATAAACCCTTGAACACAGCATAGCCTGAGCCATGAGGAGGACCTGCTCCGCCACAAAAAGGGAGTCAAAACTACAAATGTAATGAAGACAAAAAACAGCCTGCGCTGCAGCTTTGTTCCATGTTCTGCCCAGTAAAGAGATATATAAAACTAATATATAAAAAAAATATATAAAAACTATAATTAGAATCAAAATCATTTACTGATCCCAGAGGAAACTGCTTAAATAACAGCTTGTACTCAAATAAACAGCTTGTGCACTGCATCGATGCATCACTGGCTTTAAAATAGCCCTGCTGTAAAGGCTGGTTAACACAGCATACCTCAAATTATTTTTGCACCATTAAATGGATATCCTTGCCTAAACCTAGCATTTAATCTTGTACGTGACATTATGTCATAACCCATAGCAATATTTATATATAAAATCATTGTCCCCTCACTACAGTTATCAGCATGCATTGCACAAATACGTCACACAACCACCGGAAATTATTTTGACTGCTAGATTAGCCACCTATATAGAGGTTAATACATTCCGACATCAGGTTTTTCCTAGCAGTAACATTAGCTACGTGGCTGCCTTCTTTATCAGCTAGCTATCGAAAAAAGTCCTCAAGAACCCAACCCGCAAGTTGTATTGTTGTGTTTTTAAATACCTCTCACCTTCGAGAAACATCCTCAGAATTAATTTTCCTGGCGACAACCCAGAAAACCTGACTACAGTGGCAGCATTGTAGGAGGTGAGAAGCCTTGTTCCTCTTTAAGTCATGATACAGATGAAAATGAATAAAAGAGATTAAATCCGCATCAGGGGGCGCTCTTCAGAAATCGGTTGTCTAGAGTTTTCGCCGATGGACTATACTGCTCAATGAAGTGACGACTGTGATAAATAATAAATGAATTAATAAAAACCTCATGAGTGATATTTGTCATGCACTTTTATGACAGTTGTTTTTTTATTGTGACACATTTCACTGCCCTGTTCTCCAAAAAATTCAATAATGAATCTTAAAACAAGAGAGACAGGAGGTCCCTTCATACATCCACTTCATAAGCGGCCTGACATGTATATAATGAATGATAGGCTTATTAGACAGATAAAACACTGGCATGATTTCGCCCAGAGGACATTAAATTTCTGCTCTGAATAAAAGATGTGCTTTAATATCGGCACATCCAAAGAAACGTAGAAGAGTCGCCATCTCAGTAAAACCGGTTTATAGTTGTAGCTACTGTACTCTCAAGCTAGCATCTGGCAGTTTAGCCAGGATATAAAAGCATAGAAAAGTAATAAAAACACAAAGCCAACGTGTCAAAGTCACATATCTTTATACCTCTGAAACCTATCTTTTAAGTAAAAGTTTGTCTGATTTCTATATTGTTATATTCCTTAACTGTACTTCTCTTTATGCCAGTCACTGTGCCTTTAAGACTGATATGTAAATGACCTCTGTTCTGATTGGCAGCTCTGTATACTGTCTCTTTCAGAAAGCTGTTTGGGCCGAAACCCTCCTTATAACTTCATGTTAGGGGCTAAACTGCTGTAGGCTGAATACAGGGATATGTTAACATCTTGCTTTACAAAAACTATGACTTGAAAACGGGCTGTTCTATATGGTTTTGTTTTCATATATGGACTGTGTGGATGGGGGTGATCGTGTATTTAGACATGTTAAGAATATTTACTCACTTTAAGCTGTTTAAAATCTATAACAGTGATGTTATGAACCGTTTAATGTATTGAAAGTCATCACA
>JBBPCY010013258.1:32500-37477 GCA_037974405.1 Brachyalestes nurse
AGCCTTCACCCTTCCTGTGTTGGTGGTATCAGGTGATGGAGGAGTCCTACTAAGCAAGTGGAAATGGATGCTGAACAGTGAAGCAGTGGAATTCAACAGAGTGTAGCAGGCGTTCAGATCATCTTCCAGAAGTCCAGGGCTGCCTGCCAGTAATTCCCATAGCACTCCTGGCTCGGAGGTCTCTGAAGCGAAGGATGAGAGAGGCCCACATTCAATGCCAAGATTTGTAATGGAGGGGTCCATGACCTATTGATTCCTTCGCCTACTCAACCCTTGACATAGGACTCATGTGCCACCCCACACACCTTTGGTGTTCAATCTTCATACAATTCTCCAGAAGAGGAGACTAATCGAGTAAATTGTGATCAAAGTGTATGTAAAAAGTGCTGTAGTTCAGAAAGAAATGGTCAATATACAGCTGGAACTGGAGGAAAATGTCAAGGATATTGGCCTTTTAAAAGTGAATCATGAGAGAGTGTCCAAGAACAATTCAGGAGGAGTTCATTACCTCTAGTTTCACTCTGACTTGGGGAAGCAGAGGTTGGAAGCCAGTCAAAAAAGTCTGCATTACGAAGAAACAGGTTGATTTTGGGGAAAAAGGCCTCTTTGTGGTCACTGGGGAAAAAGTAAAGTAGTGACTGAAATACAGTGTTAAATGGTGGTCGAGTTTTAAGATTTTGACAATAATAAGGACAGTACTCAATGTTGTGCAAAAGTCAGAGACAGTCCTTTCATCAATTTCATTTCCAGTTATAATAAATGATTAATCAAATTAAATAGAAAACATTCATTTCTGCAGAGGATCCTATGGAGGGTGACCAGTGTCCACTTTTGGCTTCATATTAACTTCTCCCAGAAGTCTGTTTATAAAATTACATATTCATTCGTCTTCTTTAACCCTTACTAGGGTCACAGATATCCACGGAGCATATCCTTGGGTCTACAGGTGCTTGTGGGCTATTAACTACCGTTAATACCAGTTAGTAACTTTTCTATGAGAAAATGAGGTTGCAGATGCAGTTAAATGAACAAAATGCTCATATTTTAGCAAAGTAGTCTGCATATTTTAGCATTCTGCTCTTTAAGAGGACATTGGAAAAATCATTAAATATCGATTATTAAAATACCAGTCAAGTCTAAACATTTGATGCCGAAATAATTCTAATGTCATGAATCCCATGCAGGGATGAGTATGGAGAGCTAGTACTATGAACTGGTCCCGGTTGATGATAGCTGATGCTGAATTGGATCAGTGAGAGGGATGGGATTGGTGCTCTGCACATCACCACCACACATTTGTTGATCAAACATTTGTTGTGATCACACTTCACTCATTATGTATACAGGACACTCAGGACACAATTTTAGGCCCATATTACGCCAAAATGACTGATGAATCGTTCCACATCTTTTCATGTGGTATCTGTAATTTTTTCACCAAATAATGGAGAGTAGCATCAGTAAGAGCACTGATAGAAATCAGTATTGATCAATTTCAGTTTCAGTAAACGTTTAACCATAACCACCACAAAACAACCCTAGTAGTGGAGCAACTTTAACAAGATTGGAGCTTTCCCTGGAACAGAAAAAATGATTCATGTCAGGCATGGTCGAGCTCCATCACTTTTGTGAAGATCTGTCAGACTCGGGTCATCTTCAGATCTCAAGTTTCAGATTCCCACGTTTAATAGTCTTTACCCCTGCTTAAGCTTTTCTCATCCTTTCTACTTTTTTTGAGTCACACTCAGATTACTTGAGGTACTCGTGCTAATGGCGACATGGCCTCACACGGTCCACAAGGCCGACATTAGAACAATGTCTTGAGAACTAAGGCCTTGTTCAGTGAATTCATTGTTTATAGTAGAATTTATACTTTAATCAATTTATGGTTGATCTGTTGCTAGGCAACGTGGCTCAGGTCCATACACAGGTACCACAGTCAGGTATTGGAGGTTTCTTTAGCTTTGGACAGATGCTCCTTTCAGATCCTTAACCAATGCTGCTGATCTAGTTGGACCCGGCACAGATGTTCTCGAGCTGTTTTCATTCCAATTAATGCTTTAGAAAGACCTGTTAAGGCACTGTTCAATTATGCCAAACCACTTTGCGTGCTCACTACACCACCTTCTATTCTTTTTGGAACATCTCTGTGATGACCGTGCTGCCATGCTGGCAATGTTTTGAAAACTTACATTTGTGCACAGCTCCACCGGAAGAACGGGTTGACTGTCGGAAAGCGTGACATTTTAAGATGTGAAGAAACCCCATGGGCATGGCCCCAGGCACACTGCATGAGAAACTGGGATGAATATGACGCTTGTGGCCATGGGAAACCTGGTTGAGTAAATAAGCAGCCTGCTTCATTGTCTCTGAGCAAACGCTGCTCTTCTTTTATTGGATGTCCTGCTATTTGCACACGGAGGGTGCTGTAATGAAAGCCAGAGCATGGAGAAATGCAGCAAGGATGGAATCGAGCTCCTACATGTACAGTGGCATGCCGTCATGTGACGGAGGGCAAATGGGCATTAGAATATGGGTGCTGCACAATATATTGTTTTATTAATCATCATGGCAATACTGGTCTCTGCAATAGTGATATTGCAAGAACTACAATATGAAAAAAGCCTATAACCAATTACAGTGATTCTGACATGACCAATCACTGCTCCACATGAGTTACTGAGTAACTTTATATGCTCTTTCTATTTTGATGTTTATGTGGGTTTGTGTTTCTCCTTTAGTATTAAACAGGCTGTTTGTGTTTATTACCTCTGTTTATCATTTAGTATTAAACAGGCTGTTTCTGTTACATTGCTTTTAAGACTGATATATGTAAATGAACTCTTTTCTGATTGGCTACTTGTATTACAGCTCATTCAGAAGGCAGCACAGTGCTAAAATACTTATTGAATTTGTGAATGGGAGGGGCTTAATTTCTGTGGGTATGTGGACAGATGTATTGGGAAAACCTCTTAATTACTGAATTCAGATTGCCGCTTACTTCCAGTGAAGGGCAATCTTAATGCTTCGGTATACCAAGACATTTGGGACAGCGCCATGCTTCCAACTTTGTGGACCCAGTTTGAGGAAGAACCTTCTCTTTTCCAGCATGACTGTGCCCCAGGGCACAAAGCAGCTCCATAAAGACATGGCTGGAGGAGTTCAGCGTGGAAGAACTTGACTGACCTCAACCCCATCCAACACCCTTGGTATGAACTGGAACGGAGATTGCGAGTCAGGCCTTCTCGTTCAACGTCAGGGCCTGAATTCATAAATGCTCTACAGAATGAATGGGCACAAATTCCCACAGAAACACTGAAGAATCTTTTTGAAAGCCTTCCAAGCAGAGTGGAAGCTGTAATAGCTGTAAAGGTTGGACCAATTCCATATTAAAGTATTTAAATGCAATATCATTAAAGTCATTGTTGGTGTAATAGTCAAGGGGTTCCTGTACTTTTGTCCATATAGTATATGTGTAGATGTATTGGTTCTGTGACATCATGAAAAACTGTGCTCCAAGATGGTGGCACACTGTTTAGCAGCGCCCTCTCAGGGTCCAGCACGGGTGCAAAAGTTTAGTTCTGACTTGACTTTTTACATCAAACTTTTCCTAACTTCGAGGTTGGGCTGCGGAAAAAGCTCCATGACCTCAGTTTGCTATGGGGACCAGGCCCTCAGATTGCAGTGTCAATTCATACCGCTGGCTGGAGGAAAGAACTTTGCAGGTGGGCGGACGTTCATGCTAGGCTAAAAGCTAACACTAGCCAGCCAGTTATGCTGTCCATCCTGCTCACCAATGTATGTGAACTACCCAGCACTAGTTCAGACACTGCTGTGTTTTTGTGTTTAGGGAACCATCAGCAAGCTCTAAAGCTCACACACAAATGAACTGTTTGGCATCACTGGTGATTTTAATTGTGCCTGTCTCAAATCAGTTCTCCGTGAATTACGAGATGTGGACTTTGCGAAAGAGGGGTGAACGTGCTACACTGCGTTTACATAAACATTGCTGGAGCATATCACGCTGAGCCCCGCCCTCACCTCGGCCACTCCAATCACAGGTCTGTCATGGTGATCCCTGTCTAAGGCCACTTGTCAGACGTCACAAGCCTGTTCAAAACCAGATGAAAACCTGGCCCCCTGGAGCCATTTCTGCTCTTCAGGACTGTTTTGAGCACACTGACCGGGACTCTACCAACCTGAAGGAGTACATGGAGTCGGTGACTGGTTATATCAGCCAGTGCATCAATGACACCTTGAACATCACCACCACACACCCCATTCAGGAGCCATGGATGACTGTGTGGGTGTGTGCGCTGCTAAGACCCTGGGACACTGCCTTTAAATCAAAGGCTGCCCTCCCTCAACTACCAAGTTCTTTGCCTGACTATCTCTGATGAGAGGAAACTCTGCTTAGAGTCATATCTGTCTGGACCAGACACCATTCCTGGTTATGTGCTCAAAGGATGTGCAGTCCAGCTAGCAGATGTCCTGCTGCTGCTACATTTGTGACATTATATTTATTATCATACCTTTATTCTGCATTTTTACACACTTAACTCTCTGCTGTAGAATACAGTATCTGTCATAATACTGTATTTATTTAAACTAGTACTATAGCTGTCGACTAAATGTTGTCCTTGTTTTATTGTTCTTGTGTTTTCCCAGCACTCTCAGTCTGTTTGCACACTGTGTATTTTGTCCCATTTGCATGTTCTGTTTCTCGTGTTGCACCATGGTCCTTGAGGAAAAAAGATGGAAAAAGATGGCAATAGGAAGAAACCTTGAGAGGAACCAGACTCATCAGGGAACCCATTCTCATTTGGGTGATAACAGATTGAAATTATATAACATCATGTGTGTTATAACAGAAGTTCTTTAAATTAACATGAAGTCCAGTTCAGCATAGGGATGAGTCAGCAGGTGCAAAAGGTAGATGGGGTCTGAATCACTGGAAGCACAGGAGCAGCATGTGTA
>JBBPCY010013259.1:0-15377 GCA_037974405.1 Brachyalestes nurse
GATCTGGGAGAAAAAGAGTATGGGGAGAGAGAGAGAGAACAGAGAGAGAGAGAACGGAGGGGGGAGAGAGACAGAGAGAAACAGAGAGAGACAGACAGAGTGAGAGGGAGAGAGAGAGGGAGAGAAAGAGTGGGGAGAGAGAGAGGGAGAGAAAGAGAGAGAGAAAGAGAGAACAGAGAGGGGGGAGAGAGACAGAGAGAGAAAAAGAGACAGAGAAAGACAGGGAGAGAGAGAGAGTGAGAACAAAGAGAGAGGGACAGACAGAGAGAGAGAGATAGGTAGAGAGAGAGAGAGAGAGAGAGAGAGAATGAGAGGCAGAGAAAGAGTAGGGGAGAGAGAGAGAGAGGGAGAGAAATAGAGGGAGAGAGACTGATTGAGCGAAATAGAGGGAGAAGGAGATTTTTTCAGAAAGAAAGGCATGTTTGTTTTTGTCAGTTGTCCAGCTTCAAAGATCGGTATGGGAACCGGTGCTGGGGCCACTGCTTCAGGAAAAGGGACAGATGCTGGAGCAGTCGCAGGGCCGGCGTTGGAGGCTAGAGCTGTCGTGGGGCTGCTACTGGTGGCTGGAGCTGTCTGGGAGTTGCTACTGGTGGCTGGTTAGGCTGCGGATCTTCAGGGAACAGCTGGCTAGGCCGCTTGGGGAGTGGCTGGCTAGGCCGCATCGCTTTGGGTAGGGACTTGCTAGGCCACTTAACTTCGTGAAGTGGCTGGCTAGGCCACGTAGCTTCAGGGAGCGGGTGGCTAGGCCACGTAGCTTCGGGGAGCAGCTGGCTAGGCCGCGTACCTTTGAGGAGCAGTTGGCTAGGCCGCATATCCCCTTGGGCTGGTGGTGTAGCCATCGTCTGGAGAGTCAGCTGGAACAGGGACCCTGGAGCCAAGGCCTTGCATAGCAGCTGGCAAAGCCGCGTAGCTGGCGGCTGGCTAGACCGCAAAGCTTGAGAGGACCCACGGCTGAGGGTGAGGACTAGGTTCATGACCACCTCCGCAAGCCGGTGCAACTGGCCCTGTTGCTCATCCAGGCACTGCTGGACCTCTCTCGAGCCATCGGTGGATGGCGGGCCAGGCCGCACAGCCTCTGTTAGCCGCTGGCTAGACGCAGACTTCCATTTTCAATGATTATTTATAAAACACAAACAAAACCATAACAGGCACGATGGCCTAAACATAAATACACGTTACAACAAGGAGAGACAAGAGTTACCAGAACTCTTGATGTTAGACCGACACAGAGGAACCACACAACACAAACAGAACATCACTTTCCCTGAGCACACCGGTCAGCTGAAACTAATAATAAACAGTGTGCTCAGAACATGTCAAAATAAAAGAACCCACAGAACAGAAAAAGGGCGACCTCTAGTGGCCGCCAAACGTGACAGCATTATTATTATTATTATTATTATTGTTATTATTATTATCATAATTATTATTACTGCAAATTAATTGTAATAATTTATGAAGACCAGGCGATCAGCATATACACACACACACATCATCATCCAGACAGGTATGTGTGTGTGTGTTTGAATATGTGTGTGTGTGTGTGTGTGTGTGTGTGCATGTTCTGGGGTCCCCCTACACAACATAACTCTGCATTAGCTAACACACAGCAGACAGAAACCACATTTTGTTGCTATAGTGATGGAAAAGAAATTAATTACCTGGCAGACTGGAGATAAGGAATGAGGGGATGGATGGGGGGGTGGGGGGGGCGTTAAAATAGCTTGAGAAGAGGAAGCTGTGTTAACAGAGCAAAGGAGCTTTATTTATAAATGCAAGATCCAAACACACACATACACACCTCACTCAGGAGGCACTCACTGTCCTCTCTCTCTCTCTCTGGGTGGGTAAGGTGTGTAGGTATTTAGTTTTATCTTAAATTTATTTATTCTCCACCAGAATCAGGCTGATTCACCAAATATGCAAGGAAATTTAGCTTAATTTATTTATTCTGAACCAGAATCAGTTCAGGCTGATTCACCTCTGTGTTAATACATTTCTTAATTAATAATTAATTATGAATTGGTTGTTTATTTTTTAATTAGCGTTCTCTATCAAGCAGGGTTTATTCAGGAATCCAGGATAAACTATTCGGCCAGCGAAATAGTTCAGCAGGAGTACAGAAGTCAACCCTTTATAAGCTCTTTCTAACTGCGCATTTTAGAGGAGTTCTACTTGACAATAAGGAAATTAGTTAATCAGCTGAATTATTATTAATTTAATTTCATGAGCGTAGGTAACAGTACCGCAGCCATGAAGGGACCTGCTTTTACTGAAGGAGATCACGCTAAGACAACATTTATTTACACAAGACAACATAAAACACACCAACTAAAATGAATGAAATGATGGGATAAATGGTATGAATAAGCTTACTGAAAGTTACTGAAAGTTTCGGAATACAACCTCCTGACTCAAGCAAAAACACAGCCCAGCCGTTTAAGCATGTATAATCACCCTTGCATCATAGTGGTCAAATAGAAAGAAGCGTTACTTATGCACTGGTCCGGGGGGGAAGTCTTGGGCTGAAGAGATGAGACTGGGAGTCAGGCCTTTGAGTCTTGAACTTGCAGGCAGAGGAGATGAAGAGAAGTCTTTGGAAGTTGAAGCTGACACAGTCCTTTGGTGACGGCGGAGGCAGAGTGGAGTGGTTTGGGAGAGGCGCTCAAGTCTCTTGCCCAAACTGTGCTCAGAGTTCTTGAGAAGGTTTCAGAAGTCTGGTCAGATGTTCGTCCGCTGGTTCCTTGCTTGTTCCAGTTTCTTCCTTGCCGCTACTCCTGGATGTTCTTGCCTCTCTTTCTTAAGATGTTCTCCCCTCAAATTCTGTCCCTTTTTATGCTGAAGTGAGGGCCAACTCCTTGCCCTCCTTCCACTTGGCCCCTGGCCAATCAGAAGATGGATACAGTTTTGAATGAAAAAAAATACGTGAAATCCTTACATTCCTTTGTTTCTCTCTGAGACCACATGGCATATGGTGAATTATGACCCTGCTAAGGCATGGTTTCTTAAACTCAGAATATCGCATTTAGTCTTTTCAAGTCCACAATTTTAATGAAATGGCTATCATAACTATGGTCAACCATTAACACTGAATCTTTCGAAATCAAACATGACAAGGAAAGTATAAAGAAAGAAAGAAACTTATAGGTATTCCTGATCAGATACTCTTGGCTTCATTAATTGTCATGGCAAGTATTAACCTTGGGTTCATAAAAGAAAACACATTTCCAAACTCAAGCAACTGTGAGAGCATATAAGAACACAGAAATTCATCCTTTATAAAACACTTCTAAGAAAGTAGGGTGGTCCTCTCCCTCCCCATCAGTCAGTATAACTGTCCTTTCTCTCTGGGTGGGTAGGGTTGTCCTCCCCTCCCCATTAGTCAGTATAACTGTCCTCTCTCCCTCTGGGTGGGTAGGGTGGTCCTCCCTCTCCCCATCACTCAGTATAACTTTCCTCTCTCTCTGGGTGGGTAGGGTGGTCCTCCCTTTCCCCATCACTCAGTATAACTGTCCTCCCTTTCTGGGTGGGTAGGGTGGTCCTCCCTCTCCGCATCACTCAGTATAACTGTCCTCTCTCTCTGGTGGGTAGGGTGGCCCTCCTTTTCCCCATCACTCAGTATAACTGTCCTCCCTTTCTGGGTGGGTAGGGTGGTCCTCCTTCTCCCCATCACTCAGTATAACTGTCCTCTCTCTCTCTGGGTGGGTAGGGTGGTCCTCCCACTCCCCATCACTCAGTATAACTGTCCTCTCTCTCTCTCTGGATGTGTAGAGTGGTCCTCCCTCTCCCCCATCACTCAGTGTGATGTTAGCCAGGATTAAGATGTGGTGGATCTGCACGTGTCTCTGATGGAGCTCTTTACCTTCCCAGTGTCGATAGAATTGTGTGATTGGAAGAGAACATGAGCAACACAGATCCGTGCCAGAAGCACAACCAATGGGAAATTATCATCATACAGCAGGTGTTCCTATGTCATGTAGAGCCAAAGTTACTGTAATTTAAAAAACATGTAATAATAATTATCACTACTGGGGTTTTAAAAATGGCATCACATGCAAATGCCCATAAAGAACAAAAAAAAAGAAACAAACGGAAACAAAACGCAAGATCTTTTCATGTTTTCAGCATAGTCTCCATCCACACGGGGAGAGCGGCTGAGCGCAAGAGCGTTAACAGCGAGCGTATAGGAGAACAGATTTTACTAATACACTAAGGGTTAAACCCGGGAGGGAAAAAAAAAGAAATGCATAATGAAATGTGGCTCTGAAGTGTCCTGTGCTGATCAGCTATTCAAGTGCATCCAAATGTTCTATAAATTTTACATTTTTTTATTTTTTGTTTATGTGAGCATCTGCCAGAATTAATTCCTTTTATGTGAAAACACTAAATAAATGATTGTTTCCACACGAATGAACTTTATGCACACAAAAGCTTACAATTAATGAAACCCTTGCCCCCAAAATCTGTATTTATGAGTTAATATTAATAAAAAGTGGACTGAAAACACAAACACACACACATACATGGCCTTTGCCTGCTAGCCAACTAAACCAGGCTGGTTTTCAGTGTTTTCTGTGCCAGGCTGGTCTCAGAGCTCCTCAGAAAATGCCAGACGCTGGGGGCAGATTGAGATTGGGGGAGGTTGGTGGGGGCGAAGCTGCCAGCCCAACGCCTTCATCTGCACATCTGGCACTGTTTCTAATGAGAGAGAAACTAAACTAACCCACGAATGCTTAAGGAGCTTACAGGACCACTTTCTGAAGAAAGTCTGTGTGTTTATTCATCGTCCCTAAATATCGTCCCAGTTGAGAACAGTAAGAATCTTCAGCTGCCGATCATGGTCACAAGTGTGTGTTTACACTGCAAGGTGACTCTAGTGGGGCTGGAGCCCCTGTTGAAGACCCTTCAGAAGAAGATTAAACCCAGAGTTCCATCCTCTTGACTTGGCGCTGCTGAGGAGCAGATAAAACCAACAAAGCTCTCCAGCTGAGCTTTCGCTCACGATGAGTCAGCGCTCGGACGCCGCCGCTCCAGGCTAATCAGACACACTCAACGAGCCCACGCTGCAAAAAAACGCCATCTTGGTGAGAGAAAATCACCTTAAACCCCCCACCTATTATGTTCGACTTCGCCTGAAACAAGAAAAACCATCTGCCAACAGAATAAAAACTTCTCTACATAAAACCACGGCAAGGAAACCTAAACTTTCCACACATTTTCGTCAAAAAAGTGGTGTTATGTAATATGTAAACATTTAAAGCCCCTCCCCAAACAGCCCATTCTGAATGCACCAGCTAATTTAGAAAATACCTTTTTGTAATGTCACCATCCCTAATGCATTTAGACATATATGGCTAGTCAACCTACAGAAGTTTAGCCCATCCCACTCACACTGAAGTTATACAGAGTGCTGTTTTCTGAACGAGGCAGCCAATAACAGACATCATTTACATACTTCAGTCTGAGTAAATGCTATTTAAAAGCTGTTTATCTGGGCAGTGAGTGTGTTTTAACACTAACATTAGAATAAATGTATTAATATCATTCATACAGTAAAGAGTGATGTTCTCCTCATGAAGTCCAGTGTTCCTGTAGCTCCATCAGATACCTGGTTGGCCTCTATCAGTTCTTCATTAGATTAAATCAGGAGCTCCTGATGGACCTCCACATGTCCTACAGCATCTGGATAACAAACCCTGAACCCAAACCTGTGATCTTCTGACCATCAAACATCCACTACTGTTTACACACAAAACTGATCTAATGCTTTCACTGTTTGCATATAAAACCAATCTGGATCCTTTAAGTGTTCACACACAAAACTGATCTGGACCCCTTTACTGCTTTCATTTAAAACTGATCCAGATTCACGGTTTACACACACAACTGATCTGGATCCTTTTACTGTTTACATACAAAACTGACCTGGATTAACTGTTTACACATAAAACCAATCAGAATCCTATTCACAATTTACACAAAAAACTGATCCGGATCATTTTCACTGCTTTCTGGTCTGTTTGTGTTTATTCTAATGTTAAATGCTTTTGCTGCAGAAAGAACCATATAAACAACTTCACACTGGTCTTATATTTAGGTTACCATAAACCACTGGAGTGGAGTTTAGACAATCCGAGATTACAAGAATTGCTAAAACTTTAAGATTTAGGCACAGCTCTGGGTTCCTCAACCACTAAGCCCAGTGAGACAGCTCAGCAATAAGGCCGAGCGCTCCTGACAGAGGCTTAGAGCTAGAGCTACAGAATCCGCCCATTTGTCAAAAGTAAACAACATTTTGGGATTTCCATGAAGCTAAACTTTGTCTCAGAGGTCCCTCCCTGAGGCTAAACTGGGTTTATCACTGCAGTTCTTCACAGATCACAGTGTTCCCCATAGAAATAGATTGTATTTGTGCTGGAAGCTTAAGGGTGAATGGCAGAGTCCATCTTAACGGGATAGCCCAGCAGTCTCCTTGAGGGGATTAATGACATTTGATTACGTTTTTTGTAAAGTGGGTGAGGTACCCATTGGTATGGAATAGCCACTAGATTCTAAGCTATGTAATATGTGGTGGCACATTTCCACTCAGCTGGATCCTTTTGGTTGTTGACCAGTGTGGGGGGGTTGCAATGTTGATACTATAATAATAAATTAGTGTATGGCGAACTCTGGAGTAACTGATACATATTAAAGCATAAGAGCTTTTCAGACTGCATTACCTCCAGATTAATGAAGATTCACAATAAAGGGATATGAGTGCAAATCAGTTCTTCAGGGATGTTCACAAAACTCAATATGATGTTACATTTCTCATCACAGTTAAAATAAAGAGTGGGTGAAAATAACAAAAATAAATAAATCTGTGTTTGGTTAACTATTGCAATGTTCTCCTCACTGGGATCCATAAAATGTCCATTAGACAACTCCAGGTCATTCAAAATGCCAGAGTTCTGACCAACCCAGGAAATGAGATCAATCCACTCCAGTTCTCAAGTTCTTGCACTGGCTCCCAGTTCAATACAGAATTGATTTCAAAGCATGAAACATTGTGTGCAAGTCACTCAAAGGTTTTGGTCCTAAATGTAGGAGTGATATGTTTGAAGTAGATATTCCTGGTAGGTCCCTTAGATCTGCAGGAGCTGGTCAGTTAGTGGTGAAAAGAGCTGAGGCTAAACATGGTGAAATGGTTTATCCACTATGTTTTATCCACTATGCTGTCCAACCAACTGCCCATCAATATCAGATCTGCACCAACTGTAGCTTTAAATTCTGCAAAACTGCACTATTAAACTCCATCTTCTCTTAAATATTGGCATTTTACTGTACTTTCAGTCTTCTTTTGTTGATTTTCTAGTCCTGTAAAGCACACTGAACCACCTTTGTGTGTGATAGTGGGCTAAACATATATACTTGACTTGATCTAGCAACAAATTAATGCTAATAACATACACAGCAAAAAGTATAATTCTAATCATGACAATATGATACAATATTATGCATCATCCTTTACATCATTTGCATTTTGTAAAAACTTAATGGAGAACGGATCAACAGAAATTAGTTTTTACATTAACTTCTATTTTAAGTGTGTTTTCTCCTTTCCTGTAAAGTTTTATTTTAGGAGATACTAAAATACTACTAAACTGTAACATTATACTTAAGGGCAACATTCCTAAGACCACATTACAGTTACAGAAGCCTTATGATACCAACATTACCAACATTAAAGCAACATTAACGTTTATAAAGGTAGTCACTGTGCAACATGTTTCTATACACTTCTATACAAAATGTTTCCTTTGCTTAAATACAGCAGTGTATTATTCAGGTATGTCATTTCACTGCTAATAAATTATTAAAACAAAAGATATTTTAAATATTTTAATATTTTAACCCAGTTTTGAGTGCTAAAACACACATTTTAAGTACGTTTATCCAGGCCGAGAAAGTCAGCCATGTGTTAGCATGCATCTCCATCACGCCGTGCCCCCGGATCTCTCCTCCAGGACCATTTCTTGGGGGAGGCTCTGCATTCATATTCTCTGCATTGCTGGTTATGAAGGCGGGGGATGAATTATTAAAATCAGTGGCACTCCAGATGTTCCTCATGCCTTGTTTGACAAACAACTTCCTCCTTTCTTTCTTCCAATTTTTTTTTTTTGAAGCCTGGAGAAATGCATAACAAGAGCTTGATAAGCCTCCATGGGCTCCAGCGATTCTTGACTCGACACCCAGGGCGATGGAGGCATCCTCAAAGCCAGACGCAAAAAAATTCATTGTACCACAGACTTCTGGCGGGTAGGAGGGGTGGAGGGTTCATTGGAGTAGAGGCTGGTATTGATAGAGAGATGGCTCTCTTGCAAATAACCCCCGGTTAAATGCGCCCCACCGCTGATAAAGACGTCCTCTTATTCTTCCTGAACTGTTCTTCATGAACACCAACCTGGTTTTCCTCCTCTGACCAACTGGACCAACAGCTCTCTGAGACAGTCACATCCTTCACAACCCCCACCTGCCTGTGTCTGATCTTGGAGTTATCTAAACACACCTGGACGCACGTTACATTCAGATCACTATGAACTTATTTTACAATGTTAAAATGTTATCTTACACCACATAGGAACCAAAATAATAATTCTTTTGGCATTGCTCCATCATGTTTTCTGACAGAAGGTTGCAAGAAGGTAACTGCTGCTTAAAGAAATTATACATATCTTCAGAATCATTTTAATGCTGACTTAAATGTAACCTAATATTGTATCATTATCATGACAATGAAATTGATCAATATATGCTTTGAAGTTTGCTGTGCACGGCATTCAAAACTGCGGAACATGGATGTGGAAATTCAGTCCAGTCCTAACTGACGGGTACAGTTAGGATTGTACGGATACTGATATCTGTACTGATACTGTTTATTAATGCAGATACTCACTGATCTTATTCATCCCACTACGTAGTAGTGGTTGTGATCAAAAATGATCATAGTTTATTTATCAAGTAGTTAATTAGTTCATTTCTATAGGATATCACACAAAGGATTTTCATGCTTTACAGATACCAAAGTTACCATAAGAGTAACTACGCATGATTTGTGCATATAATCCCAAACCAAACAAAAACAGGATCCTCAGATTAGCAGTGGTACAAGTAGAGAACATCTGAAACACCTTCAGCCACTTTGATCTGCCAGAAGCACTGCGTCCATAAATCTCCCTTCAAAATCGGCACTAATTTCTTGCAGTGGCTAGAAAGACTCATTTCTGTGTAGCTTTCCCAGCCTACTGTCACTAGAACTTTGTTTTGCATCAAGTTTGTGTAGTTTCAGCATAACTTATCACCTGCGGACTGATTTTAATGAACCATTATACCGTCCACTATTGGTCGATTCCTAATCACCTGGCAAAGCCTTGAGCTAAGTTCCGGTCACCTTAATTACTCCAAGACGACCAGAACTCCAAGCTATTTCAGAGACTGGAAGGTATGACAGCTAAAAATCCACATGATGCAACATTGTGTCCACCTTAGCATTAGTACTGCAGTCCAAATTGCTGTGCTTTCCAGGGGTTTTTGTGGAGCCGAGAGCCTCTCCTGGTTTCTCTTTGAATCATTTCAGCTGTGACGGAAAGGCTTTGGATCTGGAGCGCTTGTGGCTTTCACAGCCATTCCCCTTCCAGCAGCAAGTCGGGTGTGCTGTTGGCATTTGCATGTCTGCGTGTCCTTTTGAATCGTGTATCTGTGGAAACAAAACCCGTCTCTGCATTCGTGCCTCTGCATTTGAGGGCTGGGAAGTGATGTGACCGGCTGGTGGTCACGTACATGAGCCCCGCTGTAGAGCTACGGACCGGAAAAACTGCTCATACCTCCTTAACACACCGTGGTTTATCGGTGGGTTTTTCTCTTCGGCAGCAGTAAGCGACTGCAGCGCCAAACCTATTGTGGCATTCACTGCCATCTGTCACGGCGTGTGACGCAATCGTGTTAATGCCATGTGGCAAAGGCTTTGCAAGTGGGCTTCCTCCATGGAAGGTCATAGTGTGACCAGTTTTCCTTCGAAAGCTCGTTCACACAAGTGTTGATCGGGTCAGCAAAAATTCTGACTAAATATCGTCATCAACGAACATTTATCACGTGACAAAAATGAGACAAGACACAACGTAAATGCTGGTCATGTGACAATAACTATAATAAAATATAAAATGTAATACTGTTGACGAATAAAACAAGACTAAATGTGGTATAAAAACTCATTTTCGTTGACTAAAACGAGACGAGACGTTACTTCCTGTACGATAAGGAGGGGAGAAAAAAGTATTGGAACGCTTGACCATAGCGTTACGTCCCCATACTGTGAATTAAATCTATCTAGAGTGGCCAAAACTATTGAGACAAAGGGCCATTAAAGTGCCCAGGAGAGAGAAATCACAGACACAGACACACACAGACACACAGACACACACACACACACACACACACACACACACTAAGACCACATTACAGTTACGGAAGCCTTATGAACATTACCAACATTAAACCAACATTAACGTTTATAAAGGTAGTCACTGTGCAACATGTTTCTATACACTTAAAAAAATGTGTCCTTTGCCTAAATACAGCAGTGTATTATTCAGGTATGTCATTTCACTGCTAATAAATTTTTAAATATTTTAATATTTTGACCCAGTTTTGAGTGCTAAAACACACATTTTAAGTACGTTTCTCCAGCATTTTAATAAGCAGCCTTTCCCATATCCATGCAAAAAAACTGATCCTAAATTGTTCTGGTTGTAGACTATATTTGTTCAGGAATAAAAAAAATATTCAGGAAAGTTTAGGCCAACACACTGAAGGTGAAGACTTTTTTACAAATGTGGGTTTTATGGCAATAGACAAACACATTTTCATTTTGTTTGCACTTTCTAGTGATGGGATCTTATTTTATTTATTTATTTAATTTAAATTTGTGTGTGTACTTCTAAGTTCTAACATTATAAATGTCGTAAATTCAAATCAGAGTGTCTTCTGTGTCTGGAATGGATGTACAGTATTCTTGAGTTTATAAGGTAACAATAGTATAATAATAAGAACCTTGTTTGAATTGTTCTGACTAAAAGAATTGACTTATATTTTGTCTATTCTACTAGGTACTTATACTGTATTGACTGGGTTAAACAGAATTGCATCACTAAAAAAGAGACTAAAATAAAACTTTCATTGACTAAAACTAGAAGAAAACAGTCGTGGATAATTGTGACTAAAATAAGACGAAAATGCTCAGACTTTTAGTCGGCTGAAACTTGACTAGGCTGAAAAGAGTATGGACGTAAAGACTTGACGCAAAGACTAGACTAAAACTAAAATTAAGACAGGCCGCCAAAAACAACACTCTCTCACACTGCTTTGTAACAACCATCCAAGGGACGAAGGTAGTTCAGTAGGAACCTGTTCTAGTTCAGTCTGCAAGTCCTTGGAAATCCTGGGTGCATCCTTTGGTCTTGGAGCATGTGGCTCACATCTGCGTGGGACTCTTGATTTGGAGACAGTATGTGATGTTTGGTTTGAACAATCTGTCTCAACATTAGACATGAAAACAGTTTCTTCCATGCCATCAGTTAAGTGCGGAGGTGCCTGGACACTTCAGTAGCACCTCACCCATGGCCCTCTGCCAGCCCTGGTGCTGCTTAACACCAAACAGAAGTCTTTCATATTTATACAACCTTTCATGTGTGACAATATTTGAGGAAACCTTGGTTTTCTTCACTGTTTCCACTGGAGGATCAGCTTCAGCCAAATCCACCTCATTGAGAGGTTGCCTCTGGACAGATTCGAAGGTAACATCAATCATGTCTAATGTCTATTGCTTGGGCGGGCAGAACCGGATTATTAGTAACCTTGAAGGTGAGACTCATCTACACCATAGTGCTGATATACCCAGACACTGCTTTTCAGTTTTAGCGATATTTACAGCACCATATTTGACGTAGAGCATATTCATGACAACTGCAGTAACTCTGTTTTAGTTCTATTCAGATTAGCTTTTGACATCCAGAACCTGGCAGTTAACCGCAATTATCTGGCACTCACTGGAAGCTACAGCTATGAAAGATCAATAAAAATGAAATAACTGGAATATTAGACTCCTTTCTGGAAATAGGCTTTCTGTCTGTAAGAGATTTCCAACATTTCTGAGGCTCCTTTCAGTGTACGTGTACGAGGAAAACAGAAAAGTCAAACCAAAACAAATTACACCAGGTGTGTGAGACACTGTGGATTTATGGGTTTAACTATGCTAATATTACATTTTAATGCCAACTTAAATATATTGATGCTGAAATGTACCATCAGTCATAATCTCAGTATGTGTCTCTTTAATACTGATATTACAAGAGGCTAAAGCTACAAATTAGCCTCTAACCAATCACAGTGTCTCTGATAGGGTGACCAATTACAGCTCCAAGTGAGTTACTGACTGTTCTGGTGAACTGAGGACTTCATGTCAGTCAACAAAATCAGTTAAAGGTGAATAAGAGCATGAATGAGTGGGGCTAAACTGCTGTAGCCAGAATAAGGAGATATATTTTAAAATGTATTGTTTTGTGACATCATAAAAACTATGATTTGTAACCGTGCTGTTTCTGTATCTTATTTTCCATATATGAACTGTATGGATGGGGAAGTAATATACCATTTGAAACATCTGAGGTCTTCATAATTCCAGAAATGTGATGATATGGGCCCTTTAATATTTTGCAAGGCATTACAATGTCAATATGAAGCCATAAAGTCGCAGTACTGTTGTGTTGCTCATATTATGCAGCTCGTATAATTATTTTTATATATTTCCAACCCCTTCTAGCTGGGCCTGTTTTATTCTCATGCATGCCCTGATGCACATCAGTGCTTCTGAAGTGACCGTTCCCTCTTCTGTCTTTGCACTTCTCAGTTTCCTAGAAAACATTCTCCCCGGACTGTCCTGTTTCACTCTCCGCATCTCTGAATCTGCTCTGGGTTTCTGTGTGCATCTCACACAAAGCTGACAATTCGAGCTGCCCCGCGATTTAGGTGTCACTGCCGATCTCTCTGGACTGCAGGTCTGATGGCAGATTCCAACAGGATCACAATTTTAACAGCCCCTTAAATATCTAGCTGCTCTTCTCCTTTATTATTCAGTTTAACACGTCAATCAGTCTCTCACAGGCAATGGGGTCAGTTCAGTGGCGTGGGCTGCAGCTGCTGCAGTGTCGTTTACACTCCCGGAAGCATTTCATCCTCACTGGATTCAGAGCCAAGAGCTCCTGGAAGACTTTCAAAAGAAGAGAAACATTCAGTCATTTGCAGACGGAGGCTATTTACACCTTTTTCTTGATGTTATTAATGATAAAAACAATGCTGTATACATGGTTGTGCACAACAGTATGTGTAATGTGTGTACAGTTGTGTGTAACCTGTATAGCGTTTTACATACAGTTCTGTGTAACTGTGTATACTGTTTTACATACTGGTATATGTATATGTTGCTATGTTATACACCAGTTACCATGACAACCACCTGTCCGGGAGTTTTGTATATTTAGTTCCACATGTTCTCAGTAACTGGACTTCATTCTGTCCATCAGGCCACTAGCTCAGCAGATAATGGAGCTAACAGGCTAACAGGCTCCAGAAGCTGGGTATTCTGCCAAGGCCATTTGCTTTAAGGTGTCATTTAAATGTTCAGTAAATAACTTATCTTTACAATGTTCTTATGAACAGACTGTAATGCATTATAAAACCTTCTTGGATTATGAACTGTTAAACATGTAACTATAGCTACTTATAAGCAATTGTACAGACATTACAGAGTATTATTTGTATATTTGCATATGTATGTCACGTGAGACTTTATAAGGCGTTATATGTAGAGGGTTCATAAGAACTGCTACCAATCTTTTACTGGAAAAATGCACAAAATTAGTGAGAGGGAATAAATGAGGAGGATGCAGGCCAATAAATGAATTGCCCTGTCCACTACTTCCACACAAATGTGGTGCCACGGTCAGTTTGTTAATGTAACAACTGATACAAACTAGATGCTCTCTTTAAGATAAGTATTTATTAACAACCACTGGCTGCCTGAACTGCCAGCATTACTGGCTCCTACACTAAACCCCATACCATGTACACATAACTTCCCTATTCATGATGTAGGATCAAGATCTCTCTTAATCCATGTCCAGGAGTCACGCGCACATGTTTTCAGTGTAGTCCAGATTCCTTGGTTGACTACACACTCTCTTAGAGTAAAACTAAGAGAGTGTGTATGTGTGTTGAGCACCATGTACCTAAGCCTAGTTTGCAGTACCCTTGTCATGTCGGATCTCGAACCGTGCAGCATTGAAAGTTGGTCATGATTATGATAGTCATTTGCCTCAGAATGTTGGCTGGGGAACACTAGATGCAGAAATACAATTTTAAGGAGAAACCCTGTATTATGAGGGGCCAACGCAACCACAACCACCACCCCCCGCGTGCAAACACGCCCACGCCCACACACACACACACACACAGCCCCAAAGTTCTCTGTTAAATGAATGAAGAGTTCTGTGTTAAAAAGAATTACTTAACTCTTATTACTGATTCCCTTATTTTATCTGATTTAGCAAAGTCATAAACCATGTGGCCGTAAGAGATTTTCATTCATTTTAACTGCAAAACTTACATTTTTGAACATGTACAAGAATAGGAATTGGATTGAGTACAAAAGAGAACTTAAATTAATAATGATTCATGCATTTTGAAGTTTGTTTTATTGAATGATTGGGAATAATTAGATGGTGTATGCCAATTGGGCCATAGTTGGTAAACCTCACTATTCTAGTATATCGTGTTATGAACGTGACGAAAGTTATGAAACTTTTCTACCAACAAGGATTTCACAGACTTCAGAAAGTGATCTATTGGTAAAGGTGACAAGGATGGGCTCAGAAGCCCCCCCGCCCTGCTCTGTGGGACCATAAATGTTCCAGGGCAGAGGAGATATCCAAGCAATCCGGTGCAGAGAGGAGAGCAGTCCAGAGCAGCAAGAAGCAGGAGCAGAGGAGCAAAGAGGAGCAGAATCTGAGAAATCCCAAGAACATCTGCCGAGCTTCACCACCGGACCGAACTCAAGCCACTCTGCTTCATCACCTGAAACTCCTTATGAACTTTGAAACCCGAAGAAAGCTCCCCTGCTCCATTCATCTGAAACTTGCTACAGAACCCTGAACTCTGAAACTTCAAGAAGCACCACTGCTCATTCATCACCTCTGCAACTTCAGCTCTTCTGACCCATCTCCCTTCAACACTGCTGACTCCAAACCTGCTCTGAAAATTCAACAAGCTCCCATCTTCCTTCAATC
>JBBPCY010013297.1:0-15375 GCA_037974405.1 Brachyalestes nurse
ATATATGTCTATCTGTCTGTCTGTCTGTCTGTCTATCTATCTATCTATGTATCTATCATCTATCTATCTATCTATCTATCTATCTATCTATCTATCTATCTATCTATCTATCTATCACAAGTTTAAAATAAAAGTATAAAAATAAAAACTTATGTATTTGTATTTACTTTAAAGTTAGCCTATATAATGTCATACTTCCAAAACAACACTATGATGATATCCAAAATAGTATTTTTTTTCTTGGCAAAGTTCTTTGCACTGAACTGCATTAATTAAGGAATTAAAATACATTAAAGAAAACTTTGAGCTTTTCTCAGAGCTGACAGCCACTGCTGTGTTGTCCTGTACCAGTGACCCACTCTGCTCCCTTGGGCTGCAGGCAGATGAGCGATGGTTCATTAATGGAGGCGGCCCGCTGCAGGACAGGGCGGGACAGTGTCCAGAGTGCAGTATGTGCTGGGGAGGGATCAATAGGCAAGGGTAATTAAAGAGCAGAGTGGGGGAGGAAAAAGACCAGTGCCGGTAAATACAGAAATCTACAGTCACACACTGCACTGTCACACGCACACACACTCAAACTCACACACACACACGTACACAGAACAGAGAACTGCTCATACATGCACTTACTTTAACTCTGCTCCTACCTTCTACAGAGCCAGTATCAGAACAAAAACACTGAGGGTCTATAAGAAGTAAGTGGCGGTGTTCTTGTAGAGTTGAGTGGGTTACAGTTTCCAAAGCTCACGTAAGAATGCAGCAATTTAAAATGAGGGTTTAAATGGCTGATGATCTCTTTATAACCAAGTCTGACTCTCTGCTCGCTCACACAAAACAAGAAAACAATTACTCATCATCGCTGCCAGAATCTATCCTGATTTCTTTCTTTTATTGCATTTATCCATAATTTGAAAACTCACCTTCACTTCATATAAAAAATTCACGATTATTAAGATTATCCAATCATTAACAGATATTATCCAAAATTAGTTGGAAAATTATATGTTCCATATAACAAAAACCAACATTGTCCTCTCTATTTAAAAAATTGTTTGATGTAGTTATGTAAACACATAAGAAAACTACGCTCCAACAGCCCATTCGGAAATCATTGTGTTATGAAAATCAGAACATTTACATGTATTTGCCTATTCAGGAGACAGCAGTTTAGCTCCACATATTCAGACTTCTACAGGGTTCCCACACCTTGGTTACCATCAAAATCAAGGACCTTTCAAGGACTTTCCAGGACCAATATCCTCAAATTCAAGGACCACACGTGATGGCATTTACCTACTGGTACCGCTAAATATGTTATCAATAAACGATTTTAGATGCAAATTCAATAAAAGACTGTGAATGGCATAGAAGTTGTTGGGACAAAATCAGTGCAAGAAAGTGGACTGAATGTATAGCCTACATTCTTGTCAATAATATTCAGAGACACAAAGGAGTCAGAAGCTTTGCTAGCCAAGCTGCAAACTCAACAAACGATTTGTACAAAACTTTGCGCACCCAGAGATGCAGATACGTTATGTAATATCTCACAAAATCGCTAGAAAAAGTAAACCGTTTTCTGACGGAGAGTTTGTAAAAGAGTGTTTGGCGGACTCTGCTGTGCTAATATGCTCGGAGAAAAAGGGTGCATTTGAGAAAGTCCCCCTCTCCCGGCGCACTGTAACCAGAAGGGTTGAGGACATTGCGGGAAATCTGGAGCTTCAGCTGAAGTACAAAGCGGTTAACTTTGACTATTTTTCCCTGCCTCTGGATGAGAGCTGCGATGTACGTGACACTGCCCAGCTACCCATCTTCTTACGTGGGATCACTGCAGACTTCAAAATCACGGAGGAGCTGGCAGCCATGCAGGGACAACAACAGGGAGTGATTTCTTAATGGAGGTAAATGCATGTTTGGACAAGTTGGGACTGAAATGAGACAAACTGGTAGGTGTGACAACAGATGGTTGTCCAAATCTGATGGGGAAAAATGTTGGACTTTTTAAAAGAATGCAGGATAAAGTGACAGAAATGAGCCCTGAGCAGAAATTAACATTTTTTCATTGTATTATACATCAGGAAGTTTTGTGTAAATCAGTGTTAAAAATGAACCATGTCGTCAATGTTGTAACTAAAACAGTTAACTTCATCAGAGCGAGAGAGCACTGAATCAAAAACAGTTTGTTGCACTTTTGGAGGAAAATGAGACGGAACATCGTGACATAAGCTACCACACAGCCGTCAGTTGGCTCAGCTTGGGAAAAGTGCTGAAAGGTTTCTGGGACTTGAGAGAGGAGATCCAGGAGTTCTGTGTGAAGAAGGGAAATGGCATCGCTCAACTTTCAGATGCAGACTGGCTGGCAGACCTTGGTTTTGCTGTAGATGTGACTGCTCAGATGAATGAACTGAATATCAAACTGCAATGCAAGGGCCTTTTTGTGCATGAAATGTACAGTGCAGTGAAGGCTTTCATGAGAAAGTTGCAGCTTCTCTCAAGCCAAATGGGGGACAATATTCTCACTCACATGCCAACACTGAAGGAAGCCAAACCATCAGCTGATTGCCTCCACAGGTACTCATCCATGTTAGATGCATGGTGAGTTTTCAAGGCGATTTCAAGACTTCAAAAGTTGAGAGTGAAATGCACATGGTTTCTTCTCCCTTCACCTGCAATGTGGATAATGCACCCAGTGATGTTCAGATGGAACTCATTGACAGTCTGACACACTTCTGGCAAAGCACTTTAGGTCAGTCCCACTGCTTGAGTTTTACTCTTCACTCAAAGAGGAGAACTTTCCAAACATGAGGAGACATGCTCAGAGGACTCTAGTCCTCTTTGGATCTACCTATGTATGTGAACAGACATTCTCAGTGATGAAGTTCAACGAATCCAGATACAGATCCTGGATTTTTTTCACTGAACTGAAAACATCAAAAGCATGTATTGCGTTTTGTTTAAAGTTGATCAGTTGCTTATCTTTAGCATACTGCAACACCTTTTCAGTATTTGTGAAAATTGAAAATAAAGTTAAAAAATAAAATTGAACAGTGATGTAATGATTGTTTTTGTTTTAAACTGTTGATTAAATGTTTTTAATGTTTTTATTATTGGCTGTTCTGTTTTCTTACTGAAGGTCATCGTCGGTTCAGCCCTCCAACACAGTTCAGATTTTTAATGTGGCCCCCTGTAGAAATTAATTGGCCATCCCTGTTTTACACTAGTCCTCCTAGTCATGGATACAGAAAGTCAGCTTCTGCCTTTCATCAAGTCAAGTCTACCGAAACTGAAAGAACCTGAGCCTTTGCTTGAGCTTCTACAAGATTTAAGAGTTGAGGGACTGGAGGACCTGAGCTATCTGCAGGAAAGTGACCTCCTTCCTGTCCTGTGGCCAGTTGAAGTCAGAAAACTTCTCTCACAGCTTAAAAAGGCAAGTATGTATTTCAATTCTGTATGTAACAAAACTTTAATGTCAGAAAAATATGCATAGTCAAATATACCTACTGGGCACACTGTTGTTGACACAGTTAATAGTGGATGGTAGTTGTGTTGTACTGCACGGCATTATAGTGAGAGAGGAACTCTTCAAAGTGTACCAATTGAGCTGAGTGTATAATTATGTTAACTATTGATATTCCCAGATTGTGCTTTGTGATGTATGCGTACAAATATAAGACGTAATTCCAGTACTGTGTCCTTTATTAGGCCATCAAGATGTGTTTGACAGTCATCCAAGCAACCAACAGTTCAGCACAGCTAGTACCAGTACAAATCCGGTAACACGGTCTGACGAGATGCTCATTTCTGGTGAGTACGTGCCTCTGTTTTACAGAAGGACTCTCTTAAAAAAAACGAATCCAACAAGAACAGCAACAAAAAATCAATCAGGTCTCACAGTTGACAATAATAAGGGGAACTTGTCAAAAATTGCATTTTTAGCCCAATGCTAATAACAAACCTCATTGATCTGACCACTTAGCTTATCCTTCCACAGAAGTGTCACTGGTTTTCTTTTCCTTTTCTGCAGTCAGTATCAGGACTAACTCTGTTGATAAGAATGAACTTTGAGGTTATATTATATGAACTGATGGCTTTAAAGTGTTGCATTATTATTTCATAACAGCTTATGTTCTATGTTGCAACTCTTCAGGTGGTTCTAGCTCAGCAAGTACAATCTCACCGCAGTCAAGTAGTTCCATGGATATGGATTTCAGACCTCGTCGACTGTCTGACAGTTAGCATTTTAAATTTCAAATTCCTTGGCAGAAAATTCCATCTGATGTCATCAGAAAGCTGGAAGCAGGAAAATGGCCAACAAAAAATGAGAGACTTGAAATCATCCGACTCATTGTCAGTGAAATCTTAACCATATGTCCAACACCTGGGAAGAAACACCTCAGTGAGATAGCAAGAAAGATGACAAAAACCTACCCTGTGGCATTTATTCATGTAATTGAAAGGGAAGTTGTAGGCAGTGGGTTTGACGCTCTCACCAAACAGATGGTCAGCAGAGTGGATAACCTGAAGAGAGGAACGACTTCACTTTCCTTAAAGAGACAGCCTATTAGCAGCAGTGAAGAAGAGGGTAGCCCCACTCAAAAGAGAAGGGTAGACAGTTATGAAACCCGTGAATCCCAAAAACATGAAAAAGAAGAGTTAAAAAAATGTACAGAGAAAGATGCTGTGACACCACAGCTATTGAGAATATGATGAGTGTCACCTTCTTCTTCACAGAAAAGACATTATTAGTGGAACTGAGACTTCTGACTTGACGAAGGAATGCCCATATCTGTTTGAGATAACTGGCATGAAGATTCATTTTAAAGAGCTCACCGGCATGGACATGGATGAGAAAAACATAGCAAATAAATGTGCCAGAGTTGTTTCATTCCTTAAAAACAATGACAAGACCGAGAGAATGGCGAACACCGAGAGAAATGGAAACATCTAGCAAGAATGTTGCAGACGTCAATGTTGCAGTGTTTCTTCCACTACTTCTCAAGTACTTCAATGAAGAGGAAGAACAGATGTTCTTTAAAGTGGATCAAACAACCCTGCCCTCTGAAGTGGACTGTACTGAACTCCCAAGTACACCATGCATTGTTCTTTGTGGTATGAATATTTATCTATATCTATTTAAACTATTTTTGTGCATGATACCTCTTTATATTATGGTCAGTTAAAACTTTGAGTTTACACTTCTGGGTTGGGTTGGATTGTAGTAATAGTATAGTATAATAAGACCATTGACATTTGATGTGGTTATTATACTGCTAATTTCTGTCTGATTGGCTAAAGCATTCCTGGGATTTCCCTATTCACAGAAGATACAGTGGCATGCAAATGTTTGGGCACCCCTGGTCAAAATTTCAGTTAATGTGAACAGTTAAGCAAGTGGAAGATGAAATAATCTCCAAATCTCCAAAGTTACAGATGACATTTAATTTTAAATAAAATCATTTTCATATTTTATTTTTTCAAAACAGAAAAGGAAAGGGCCCACAGCAAAAGTTTGGGCCCCTTCAGTTGACCGGGGGGGGGGGGCCAAACTGCATGCCATGTAATTGATATACATCAGCTGTAACATAGCAGTTAGTTGTTTGAGTCATGTGTGGACTTTTTTTTGTCCCCTTGTCTCTTGTTCATGTACACAACCGGAAACTCTGCTTTGGCAGCCGAGCACTTCATGTTATCTGTGGACCAGACCATTGTGAATGGCCGTATCACTATCTTCAGAGACGCACTTATCCTGATGTTTGGCTCTTACTACTGCATGAACATTTCTTATCCAGTAGCCCAAGCAGCAACCTTGGAATTCTTGCAAAGGTAAGGCGGCACCAGTCAATTTTATACATTGAAACATACGAATGATGAGACAATGAAATCTAAAGTTATGCAATCCAAATCAAATCATCAGATCTCCTTTCATTTGCAGCTAAAACACATAAGACTGAGCAATGCTTGAGTGTTGAGATGATTTGTAGATTGATAAATCAACAAATAATTAATTTTTGAGTTTCAGATACCCTTGGCTGTCCCTGAAATATCCTTGATTCATGCTCATGTCAAGTTATAGAAAGAGACCTTTGAGTAGTAGATGTTCACAGATGTTTCACTACCCTAAAATAGTATTTGCAATAGAGACTCTCAGGTTAACCAAACATCTTTGCATCACCCCTCTGTTCCACAATGACTTGTATGTCCAAACACGCACTCAAAAGCAAGCTCAATCTACACTGTTAGCAGTCAGCGCTAGGTGGACGTGCCAATATCGGCACAGCAACTATTAATTAAAAATATTAATTGTATTAAGCGTTTTTGACTATCAGGGGCACAAGAAACAAGTACAGGGGCTTGTTAGGAATCGAACGCACCCACTCCCAAGTCTCTACAGCCAGCCAATCAAAGATACAGCCCAAAAAGTTTTTGACCAATAAGACGCACTTTTTTGACAGACGTTTTTTCCGTCCAGTAGCACTCTACCTCTAGTTTGACAAAACTAGTTTATTTGTTGTAAATGTATTAATTTATACTTATTTTAGAAAGCAAGATGGCCGCCTGGAAAGGGGGGACCTTACAGAAAAAACGCTATTATAAGTTCATATTTTATTTTTTTGTGAACGACTATTGAATCTATGTTCCAAATCGCTTTGGCTATGGATTCCGAGTGTTTTCCAGCAATTTCCTTGTAACAGGACAATAATAATCACTGATTTCTGACTGATTTCACACAAGAATTTCACCCACTCCTACTTTTATATTATTTTTCTCTTTTTCATATAATTTGTAATATCTTACTTCTCTGGCAAATGAATCTTCAGAGTCTTGGCTATGAAATGAGACCATTTGCAAGCAATTATGTCTTTGTATGACTGAATGGTGAGGTTTTAAAAATTGGTCATGAGATTTAAAGATGGCTCACAGACTGGCATTTCATCACAGAAATGGACACCCCAAATTAGTACAAGCAAATGTGTGAATTCCTTTTGAAATACTTTTTATTTTACAGTGTGCCTTCAACAAGTGAGGAGAGCAAGATAGTTAAGAGGCATGGAACAACAACAAAGACACACAGGAAAGCAAGAAAAGAAACCACACAGAGACACTGGACAATGTGAGGCAAACCACAAGAAAAGCACATGGGAGTGTTAACAAGAAACCACAAATACACGCATATACATACATGAACACCATAGAGAAAACATCACAGTAACAGTTTTGTTAATTACTGTCATACTGTGGCAAATAAGACACTGGTTAGTCTGAGCCACCTTGATGGAGAACTGGATGCATTTAGAGGAGGTTGAGACATTTTATGTTTTGGAAAAAAGAAAAAAAATTTAAACAAAATATGTTCAGATGACTTGTAATGTTTGTTAGCAACTTTAACCTCCTAACTGCAGTACAGTGGGGTCCTCAAGTTATGATGGAGCTCCGTTCTTTCGACCGTGATGTAATCTGAATTTTGGTGTAAGTCAAAACACACCCTAGCCCAATGTTTCCCAAACTGAGGGGTGCGCAGAGGTATTGCAGAGGGGCGCTCCACTCAAGCACTGCTAGCAAAAACACGGACAGGTTTGTGCACCCAGCCAAGCCTCCAGCAGAGGCTGACTCTTCATCAGCTGCAAATTCAAGTGTAAGACTTGAGATTATCCTATTTTAAGTTTTTTCTGACTGTGAACTGGTTCATTTTCCCAGCCATTTTTGTGGAGACAGTTGTTTATTCTTGTTTATAACTTCAGTTTGCTCTTTATTTCTCCCACAGTGGTGAAATTGCACCATTTGTTATTGCATTTGTTTCACTCAATTAGAAAAGGGAGCTGTATTTCAAATAAAGTTTGAATCTGAACCTGTGTAGTTTGAATGGGAGAAAAGGTGGGCGCTGCAGAGAAAATTTGGTAACCACTGCCCAAGCCTAAGTTAATGACTACCCTAACACAGATGTAAAATCTAAGAAAAACTATGAAAAAACACAACTAAGAAAAAAATGACAAAAAATTAGTGTAGCAAGCCATGATAAAGGCCAATAAGTCTCAAACAAAGCAGCGCAAATGGAACACTTCTGCTTAGATAAGCGCTCTCCCTCACTCATACACCGTGTTACTGTGTATTCTGCACATTCTGCATATTCTTCTGCTGCGTGGGACTAAACTAGTTCACCCACATGAGCGTCGTAAACTTTAAACATCGTATGTCGAGACCCTCGTAACTCGAGGACCCCCTGTACTAATAACATTTGGTTAAAAGCCTACTTGTTGCTAACATGCCAGTGTATACTTTTCAGTTAACAAAGATGGTCTTGACACTTGACAACTAATTCTACTGAACTCATAAAACCTTTGAACTAATAGGAGCTGTGTTTTTTTTAGTCATTTTTAATGTACTACACCACCAAGATGGTAAGTTTACTAAAGTGTTCATTCTAAAATGACACAATGCATTTAGCACATTTATTTCACCAAGAAAACATCATTACTTCTCCCCGAAACAAGAACAAACACATTGTATAACACTTTTACATGAATAATGTGTTCGCAGTCATACTGTTGAGTTTAAACTGAATAATGTTTATGTGGCTTATATAACTTGAAAAATATCAAACAGGCAGAATTTGACAAATTTTCTCTACAAAACAAGAACAGGTTAAGAAGCAACATTTGGACATTAAAATGTCTTTGCTGATCGACTACTACTGTGCCCTAGTTTTTTTAAATACAGTTGTAAAGAGGCTAATTAATTAGGAGCTATGGGCTTGATAGGGCTTTGTAAGAGCATTACTTTGGTCATTATGAGGCCCCTCTTATCCTGATGACTTCAAGCCTTGCTTTATAGTTTGCAAACTCACTCCTTGATACGAAGCAGAAAATGAATACATTTTGCATGCGATTCGTTCTCATACATCCATCTCCGCCTCAAATGAAATGACTCACCTGTAATGTTTGGTAGAAATTAGCACCCAATACTGAAGGGAGTCGTTATTTTTAAGCAACTTTCTTTTCATCTCCCGGCTTGTTGTTACATTCACAAATGCTATTCATGCAATCATTTGTTTCCAGAAGCTATGCTGCGTGCGGGCAAATGCTGAAAAAGAATGCCAGCGCAGCAGACTCGATTAAAGCCGCTGATGATCAAGACAGTGGAAAAAAAATGACTGGAAATAGAGGGATTTTTTTTTTTGATGAACTGCGGGGGGTCTCTTTCTGCTTGTTTGTGCAGTATGCAGATGCATTCTAATTTCGTCTTCCGAAAAGAGCTCCTTAAAAATCAGCATCAGGGTGCGAGCATTTTCGTGAAAAAAGATTTCGGTCAGGATCTCCAGATATGATGGTTAGTTTTCTTTCCAGATGGTAACATCATCACACAAGAATGGCTGATAATTAGTAAAAATAACAATCTAAACGCTCTTCATGAAAATCACAGTCGCCACTGTGTTTTCAGCAAAACACTACAGCATGAGGCCTATGGGTTGCTGTAAAAATCATGCACTCTTTAAGATCTTTTCTCTCAAAGAATGCATTTGTGTGATTGGGAACACCATGACAAATTAAAATCCCAATTTAAGAAGTAATCGAATCATCCTGGGCGACGCTGTGGACGTCTTTCCACTATTTACCAGTTTGCCTGTAATGTACTCGTCAGTCCAGGACCTCCAGTTGAACTCCATTCAGTCCAGTTTTGTTTGTATAGCACTTCTTCCAACATACTTTGGCCCATCAAAGGAGCACATGATCAAAGTTGATTGTAAAGTGAGCATGCGCAAATTTGGCATCATTTTAGATGTGACCGCAGGCCTATGGCCCCATTCAGAGGAAGATTTTGCTGCTCACAAGAGTCTTTAATTTGTCTGATCAGAAATGAATCCTCTTCTTATTCAGAGATTACTGAAGTCTGAATTGTCTCTCCACAACCCCCTCAGGAGAAATAAGGAGCAAAACAAAATATCAATTTAAGACAGAACTTATTTTGCTCATCGGCTTTTCAGTTTTATTCTCTGTAACAGCCTTATGGATCAAAACTGTGTTTGGTAAATTTGATCACTAAGACAAATTTGAGGTTCATTTATAAGAGAAACTTTTCTTTTGGATCTTCTGGTTTATCTGAAGATCTGATACAAATAAAGATCAGAACAGTGAGAGAAAAGAAAAAGCATTTTAAGATCATAAACTGGGATTGGGCTGAGATTAGAGGAAGGCTCTTTCTTCAAGAACTGTGAGAAGATGGTCAGATTCCCATATTGGTTTTAAGCTGGGCTCAGTTATGTCTAGGAGAAACAGGTTGGACAAAGAAGACTCTTATTTTGAATTTTCCTTTCCTCTGGGTGGGAAGCCAGGCAGCAGGTGTTCCCCACCAGAGCAAGATTGAGGTGCTGAATGGACAACTCCCTGTTGTGGATCTACTGGTTGAGGAATAGCGACTCAGATATTGGATGGATGATAAGAATACTATTACATTTTATTTCCTGTTATGTGCTTACCAGTGTGTAGTAGAAGAACAAACTGCAGTTCTTCAGTTCTTAGAATTGCATAATTAGATACATTTGCTGCCTTTAAGATGTTTTAAATGTATACTTTTCTCCAGTGTATAAATATATTTAGTGTAACTGTGTGATCAAACTGTTTCATGATGGATACGGGTGACTGGATATTTTTACGTATTCATTAAACCTTGCCATTATTTTATTTTCATTACCTTATTTTGTACGCACTCCTACGCAGTTCTTATGCATAATTTAAATTCTAAAATTCTTGAGATGAAAGGTCTTAAAATGGTTGCGTAAAACTGAATAATGATTTGTTTTAGGTTCATAAACCCACAAAAATATCACAAGTGGATGTCACGAAAAAATCAAAGAAATAAAAAAAGGAAGATGTGAGACCTTTGAATGTTTTAAGAACTTTCACATAAAGTAAAGATTTTCCACCAGTTCTTCCTAGAACTAGTGCTTCCTGTGGTGCTTCTTTAAAATTTTAAAGGTCCACATAGCATCTTCAAACATGGTTTTTGGTGGGACTGAATGGCATCATAGAAATAATCTTATTAGACACCAATATACTCAGTTTTTTTTTTAAACATGAATGAGTTTTTTTTTCCCCAAGGGCATTTAGCTGTGTGTGTGTGTGTGTGTGTATAAACAGTCTTCAGCCAGCACAAATTCCTTCAGAAAGTCTCCAAAATCCATGGAAAGTCTCCCCAGAACAGTGGAAACTGTTACAGCTATAAAAGAGGGAGGCAGATTCTTGGTTTTGGAATGGAATTATCAAAAAGGTCGCATAGATGTGATGGTCATACTTTGGGCCAGTATGTGCTTACATGTAGTTAGAATTATCTTCACCTGGCCAGCTTAACAAATACACTGACCTGCCTCACTTCTCAGTGGCTTTGATGGATAACAGCATACTGAGGACTGCATTACAGGCCTGGCAGAGCATATCACCAGAGAACATTCACAACGTCTGGTATCTATAAGACACGACCTCAGGCAGTCATTGATCACAAAGGATTTGCAATCAGACACGTAATATGACAATTGATTTCAGAAGCTATTTTGGCCAGTTATGAATGGAGAACAATAAAATAAATATTGTTCATAGAGCAAACTTAGTCACTGTTTTACCCTAAACCTGAAGTGCTGATGTACAGAGTCAAAACAAACACCTACTTACACATGAACGGCACCTACAACGACTAACGAGATACCAAAACAAGCTTTATTCAGATTGGATAGAAACACCTTCTCAACACACCCACTTCACAGCCAAAGCCGGGTATATATATGGTGATATGGTAATTCTGTTTTACCTGTTTATCTGTTGTCTAATAGAAAGTAAACTATAGTAAGTCGGTAAAAGACTTGAGGAACAGTTCTCCAGGCTTCCTGAAGGACATTCAAAGACTCACATTTTCAGTTCAGTCCCTGAACCTGACCAGTTTCAAAGGAACGTTTTTTGTGTGACCTACATATGAATCATTCAAGCAGAACAAAGACCATCTAACTGAAGGACAGATGATTCTAGATGATCAGGCGGTGATCAGTATACTGGTGGTGCTGAAAGCTGAGTGGTTGGAACCACCTTTATCTAGGCTCCTTTTATCTTTAGGCACTTTGCAGTCTTTACCAGGAAAACATTTGTTCCAATTGCTTTAATTTAATCTAGTCAGTATGTTAAAGGTAAGACAGTTTGACAGGAATAAAATGATATTTTTGCACCGACAAGGCAAATAAAGAAAGGAGGTGTAGCTCAAGACTTTAGATTCCTTATTTGCATTTTTTACTCTGTACATTACTGTCCACTTTCCTAATTTTGATCAAAACTGCATTTCCCAAAATTCAATGCAAGGTGAAGGTTGAAAAACTAGAAGACTAATTGAAGGGCAGTGAGGATCTGTGTTGAAGGTGTAAGTTTGTGTTTGTTTGATTGGAGATATTTCTGATTGACTTTGGGCTGATTTTGTCTTAGTGCAGTCTTAGTGATGCTAAATTTAAGTATGGATTGATTATTTGATGCAATAGAAAGTGAATAAATTAATAAAAAACATTATATTGTTTTATTTAATTTAACTGCTTTTCATACATCACTTGGTATTTGTGAGTTACAATGAATACTGAAATGTATTTTATTATGTAAAGGAAAAATACTCTTTTTAAATTTATTTTTCTATTTATTTATTGATTTACTTACCTACTTTTTTGCATTTTGCATTTTTTGTACTCTCCCTGTATTTCTGTTGTTTTTCTGGTCACTTATTTCCCAGCAGCATTAGGCAAATTAAAAGCAGCATCAAATTGATTTTGCATGCCCGCAGTTAACTAGGCTATCAAAACTGCAAAGCTAAACCAGAAAGCGTGTAAACGGCCCTCATATAACGCAATTCTCCTGGGTTTGTAGGCATCCTGTAAAGAACGCAACATCAGAGCTGTGATTACACATTTTAAAATGCTTAAGAATAGTTAGTGACAGGCAAATTTCTGGTCGCTGTTAGATTAATATTGAGTTTAATGAGCCAAAACTGTATCAGACGAATGTTTAAGTACGTGGGGAGATGGTGGCTCACTGTATTATTTTAACCAAACTCCACAGGGTTTCCATCACCCATCTCTCTGTTTCTATAAGGACTATGTTTCCAGGTATTGATTAATCATGACTCTTCTATACATTGTGCTTGGAGGAGTTTGATTAAGGAGATGATTAATGATTTAACTCTCACATCCAGCACAATGAGCAGTAATGATCCACCCTGATTCTTAAAAAAGGCTTGGAAAAGATTCGTTTGTTAATCAAACTTACATTGGCGGGCAATCTAACAACTCTCTCGGAATTAAACTGATGAACTTAAAGGACTAGAGATGGTCTTGAATTAAATCCAGTCAGAAAAGTCCTGATTATGATTACTTTTGGCCGTCACAAAGTAAAGAATAACCCCCACACTTTACCTCTCTCTCACACTCGCACACATTCTTGTAACTCCAGGACATGCAGATGTGGTCAGATGGTTTGTAAAATTTCTTGCTGTAAAAGAGGCATTAGTGGTCTGGAACACCCTCAGATGTGTGCTATCAACAACACCTTGAGGCAGAAATATAGAAGCAAACAGCTGTTAGGTTGACTGTCTCTGAAGGCTAAATCCTGGCCCAGGTGTGGTTCCAAACAAAAAAGTCCGGAACAGACCACTGTGTTTTTCATGGGGAGTCTAACTTCTCTATAATTTGAAGGATTTTCTATATATGTTTGGATATGTAGTACTCTGCAAAAGTCTTCTGCCAACTCTCATTTCTTTATATTATGCTTTGATTTACCTTGTTGGTGTAAAAATATTTTTGTTGTCTGTCAAACTGTCTTATCTTTGGCATATTGAGCAGATTAAATGAAATAAATTGGAACAAATGTTTTTAGGCTGCAAAGTGTCTAAAGATACAAGGTACCTAAATAAAGGTATTTCACTCAGCATTCAGCACCACCAGTATACTGATCACCGCCTGATCATCTGGAATCATCTGCTCCTGTTTCTTCACTGGTTCAGGACTTCAGTTAGATGTGCTTTGTTCTGATTGAATGATTCATATGTAGATCACTGTGTGGCTTAACAAACAAAAACATTCCTCTGAAACTGGTCAGATTCAGGGACTGGACTGGAAATGAGAGTCTTTGAAAGTTCTTCAGGAAGCCTGGAGTATTGTTCCTCTCGGCTACATTAAAAATACAAGAAAGTCTGGATCTTTCGAAGGAACATATGAAGAAATGGGTGTAAAAGACTTTTGTACACTGCTGTTTTCTGGGGATCTGGGCAACTGGATGTTGACTCAAAAAAGTGAAAAGTAAAATACAATGTTGTTTTATTTTTTCATCTTCCTTATCAGTGTAGGGCTATGTCTTTTCATTCCTTCATTTTCTGTAACAGATTGATCTCTACCAGGATTGTTGGAAACCCACGCTACCATGAGGAGAACATGCAACCTCCACGTAGACAAGGCCAGGACCTGGATTTGAACCCCCAATCCTGGACATGTAGGGAAACAATGCTACCCACTGCGCCACTGTTAAGTTTTATATTATTGATTACTTATACTATACCCCTTTTGGATTTGCTGCAGATCTTCTTTTGGTTTGTGTGTGTGTCTGTCTGTGTGTGTCTCTGTATGTCTCTGTATGTGTGTGTGCGTGTGCTTGTGTGCTTGTGTGCTTGTGTGCTTGTGTGTGCGTGTGTGCGTGTGCGCGTGTGTGTGTGCGCGCGTGTAAAGTTAAAACAGCAAACCAGGTAGATGCCTCTAAATACAGTTTGAGCAGTGATCAAAAAGCATGGGCGTCGTTGCCTTTGATCCTCCAAATTGAATTTTCTCCAGCAGATATTTGCTTCCAAGTGGATTTTTTTACATTTTCTTGGGTAAAAAAATATGGATCTACATTTATTTGGTGGTTACATCAGGCTTATGGAAGTCCTTGATTCACCTGCTGTGAGTTGGATTAGGGTTTGGACTTCTGGTTGGCATGCGATCAGAAGGTCCAACATTGAATTTTTAGCAGACTTAGTCAAACCCATGCATGTAATAATCGGATTATGGCCACATACAGCCCTATACTTGACAGAGGTGCATACTGTAGTTCATCTATTAACATTATATATTAATCACCCATACATCTATACATATTAAAAAACACACATTTATGATACATATATATATATATATTAGATATGACACGATACCACTTTTTTATGTCCAATACCAATATTGTACATTTGGATATCTGCCGATCCGATACAAATCCGATACTCGAGTCTTTTTTTTTTAAACAGTAAGTAAAAAATTATGCTTTCAAAAAATGTCTGGATATATTTTGCATACCTTCACACAAATACAGAAATCATAACTATGATATAATAAGG
>JBBPCY010013306.1:0-15375 GCA_037974405.1 Brachyalestes nurse
CTCTCTCTCTCTCTATATATATATATATATATATATATATATATATAGAGAGAGAGAGAGAGAGAGAGAGAGAGAGAGATAACGAACTGTTCCGAAAGGAAAGTAAAGAGGTTTTACATGCAATACACAATGGTTCATATAAACCTAAAGATAACTAGAAAGATTTTAGATGGTTGATTAGATCATTAATAAGTGATTCTTGAACTCAGAGATGCGTCTTTAAAATGTGCAATACGGTGCAAAAGTGTCATGCAGGGCAGTCAAGAAAGTTGTTAATATTGCAGGAAGTGTGTCTTTCACTATTAGAATAAATGCAAATAAACATACATTCAGAAAATGTACAAATTCATATTTTTTGTTTATTGTCTATTTTAGGTGTTCATTCCACCCACTACCTAAGACTCCTCAAATCACACTGAGAGGCTGAAGATGAGCACATGCTTCCTTTAAGTCTTGTGAAGCTCCACCACATCTTTTTTGAACTGCCACTAACAAAATGTCACTGGACAGCTCAACACACCCAGAGAACAAAAATTCTGTTACATCAGTTAACAGACACCCATGTTGGCTTGCATGACACTTGGTCATGGGGGGGAGGGGACGGCAATTATGTTCACTTGAACTCCCAGCCACAAATGGCTTGAGCCTCACCGGAGCTTAAAATCTCAAACTCTTGATGATAGAGACCTGCTCAGACAGTTACACTACCTAAGTTTGTGTTCTTATGAACAAATATACTCTTCCAGTCCAGATATCCAGCTTTCTACATTATTATGCCTAAAAGTGTTTCAGAAAATTCACTATAAGATTGGAATTAACCCCAATTAAAAAAAAAAGCCAGCATGAAAAAACAAAACAAACTTTGTCAATTTTTACCAGCTGGTGACTCAGTAACAGATGTGTTCATGAGGATCTCTTTGTGTCCCAAGGCGCCTGTGACCCTGGCCCTGAGCCATACTGCCCTCTCTGGCCTCATTCACAGACTTCACTCAGTTTGATTAAGGAGGAGTGGATGAGGCTATCAGATATCCCACTCCAGTCACCCTCGCTGGCTGCTGAGGCCGAGAGCCTGCTGCCATTAGCGTGTCGAGATTACACAGACATTCTGCTATTTCACTGCACTGCTGGACAATAGCTGGGGCTCTTCCACTCTACCCCCAGGAAGGCACTCTGTAGGTGTAAGGGCAAGCTTGGGTATCAAATTGTCATTGATGGAGGGCAATTTTGTACCTTTGTACCAAAATAACGGAGAAAGTGTGTAAAAACAAACTGATCCAGTGATCTCAGAGTACATGAATCATTTTATGTTTGAACTGATTATAGTCAATAATATTAAAATAAACATGTGCTCATATTTGTCAGTTTCAGGATATTTTCAACACAGAAAGCCATTTTTTGTCGTTCATATTCTATTACACATTGGTGTATCAAGCAGTTGATACTCATTTGTTGCAAAATTTGAGTGAAATTTAGTATTTCATAATGTACTTAAGAATCTCCTGAAAAATCATATTAAATTGTTGCCAGTAATGTACACCTTTTACACACACAACTAAGCTCAAAGTCCCCAAACTCACAGAATTAAACATTTTTATTTAGGTTACGGCAGCACATATTTTTCTTTTTTCAAGGATGTCCTGATTATGGATGAAGAACAAGAATGAGATTCTGTGGCCAAGTATCTCTGGGGCTTAAGCAAAAATGCTAATTGCCTGTCAAATCTAAATCTGAAGAACCAACTTTATAGCCGTCAGTCAGTAACCACTAAGCCACTGGCTACTCCAATCAAGATATGAAACATCTGTATTGAAAAATTAAGCATTCTTAACAATAAACCCACTCATTTCCTAAGAGATGACTTATCAAATATGTATTTGCAAGACAATCTTAATATTTCTTAATATTCCATAACAGCTGGTGGCCTAGTGGTCAGGGCGTTCGCCCTGCGATTAGGAAGAAGTGGGTTAGATTCCTAAGACTCCTAGTGGCAACTCTGAGGTACCTTTGAGCAAGATACCGTCCCCACACACTGCTTTATTAATCACCTAGTGGATTTTGCTGAGTGTGTGAAAAAAGAAAAATAAATACGACCATTTATACCTAGAACCACTGAGGAGTAATTTTTACCCCCTCATTTTGATCAGCTGTCACTTTTCGCGCCACGCCCCTCCCACTGGCCCGGTTGCTTAATATATATTTTAAACACTTATTTTGTCAAGTCTCCATTATTATTTAAAAAAGAAGATGGGAATGAGCCGCTTCACAGCTCTAGAAATGACATCCTAGCATCAATGACATTATTGCAGCAGGGGGGTCAAAATGACCCCCCTTGGCTGTTCTAGGGGGGACTGGAATGTTGGCGGTTCTAGTGTAAATACAGAGGAAGAATCTCGGGCTGTTCACACTGTGTGATGTGGTGTGTTCACGTATGACAGATTGGTCACTTTCATACAGCCAAAACACATCCTAATGAACACTTGGCTGGTTAATCTGGCACAGTTGTTTTATTATTAGCCTCATTCTCGCTTGGAGAGAAGCTCTTATGCCCTCATTGACCTAAATGTGTTGCCTGTTGCTCATGAATAAAGAAAGGGTTAATGTCTTTCTTTCATTCCTTTCCAACCCACACATGCATGTTTGTGGCTTAGCGCGAACAGACAGCGACAACTTTAGGTTGCTGACCCCCACTCGAAGTAATTGTGGGGTCAGGTGGTTTGACTCAAAACCTAGAGAAGCCTCTCCCTTGCAGTTTTTAAGGCTGCGTCTCCTAAGCAAAATGACTTTCAGCTGGTGTAATAGAGTTTCGGAGCAATCCTGTACCCAGCTCATCAAACACATAAGTAGCAGTCTCTGTCGGCCAGGCTTAGCATAAGCTTCTCAGGATTATAGCCTAAATGTTGGAGAGGGGTCATTTAACTCTGTCTCCTTTTCTGGGGTGGTTATTGCTGAGCACCGGGAGAATCTTTCATACTTTAAGAACGGGCCCACACATCTGCTCACATGTCTGCTTTAAGCTGGAGAGGCATTGCAAGAATGTGACAACAACCACAATGTGTACAATTACTGAACGACTTCATAAGGGGGAGAATAAGCTTTAATGAGTGCCACTTTGGGTGGATCTCATATTAACAGTTCGCCTCTAAAGAGACTAAAATAGTCTGTGAGTACAGTTCAATGTTCGTTGACATTCTTCACTACTAGGTCTGAAAAGTATATTGACTTCTGATTGCTGTCATTAATTTATCCAACAAATACAGTCTGATTGGTCAAAAAGCTTTCTCCTGGGGCTCCTGAGCGGCCCCATCATCAGGAGATTGTGAGGTCAATCCAAAATTATGCCACAGCCGTTCATATCTGTGAATCCAAGACAGCATAACAGGCCTTGTTCTCTCTGGATGGTTAGGATGGCCCCACCAACACTCAGGGAAGGACACCCACCCCAAGTTTTGGCCTTGTAGGTGTTCTGCTGACAAGGTGACCACATTATGACCATTGAATTTTTCCCCTACCAAAAATCTCAGCTGTCCTCTCCTCCCAAGGCCTTCTCTGCCGGTGGCCTGAGTTGGTATGGGCCTCGTGATCTCCAAGGACACATGGGATAATTTACAACTAACCAGAAAGAGACGACTCTTTTTCATAAATAATTTCATTAATTTAAAGATGCATACCCAAAAAATGATTTGTATCAATGGTGTGATATGTAAATACATTTGAATATCACTGTTAATATTTTGTGGGTTTGCTTTACCTGCTGAATGTATTAAATAAATAAAAAAAACGAGTGAGACACAGGTTCTCTTTCTCTGAAGCTGAAGGGAATTAGTGGAAGTACAGCAGAAATAGCAACAGAGGACCATCTCACCCTGCTGATTTATGATGGTGTATTGGGAAATGTGTTACGTGAGGTTTCAGGGGACACGTCAGAGTGCAGGACATCAGAGCCTGCAAATGGAAAAAATGTACTTGCTTTAGGGAAACTGCAATATCCCTGATCAAAAATACATAATGAACACTCCCTCACAACAACAACATGGCTAGGCTCCCTTGCTCTTATATCCTTTATACCTTTTGTTCATACACTAGGTCTTTTGTAAGGCATTTAATTGCTCTCGGAGGAACAAAGCAATGCAAGCAATATTAATACAAAGTAATATAAACAATGCAAGTAATATAAAGAAAGCAACATTTTTTTAACGTCAAGGTCCAACATTAACGCTTTCCTGACCAAGCAAATGGATTTACCTGAACAAATGTTTAAATATGTGCACAAATGTGTTCAAGATAATTAATTAATTTCTTCTTAAAATAAAATAGACTTCTGTTGTTATATATATATATATATATATACATTATATACACATTATACGAGAGAGAGAGAGAGAGAGAGAGAGAGAGAGAGAGAGAGAAGGTGTGTATGAATGTGTATTTGTATATGCATTTGTCCAGCAGATCACAGAGATTTTTCAGCTCAGGGCAGTCATTGCTTTCTATAAGTGACAGTGTCAGTAAAAAGACTCAGTTTTGTTTGCTTTCTAAATGGTAGGACCTACAGACAGACTGTGGTGAATATTGCCAAATGAGTCAAAGTTGATCCATGGAAACAGATTTTTTTACTCGCTTTACTGATTACATCAGGTGCCACATTTTTAATGATGGCACCTGACAAACGATTAACATAAAAAAACAGCGTGATTGATTTAACAAAGTGCATGGCTGGACTTTCTGCAGTGAGAAAGGGAGTGAAGGATGGTTTCCACTGTCAAAAGCACCCTCTGGCTTAACATCAGCTTGTTAGATGTGGAGTTGTTATCTGCCTGAATGACCAAACCAGCATGTTTGGGAGTGTTTTGGTGGAGCCTTTGACAACAGCATGTTAAACTGCTGCAAGTTGCATTTAGCAGAGCAAATCTGTTTTGTGCTGTTACAACACTGGAAGGTCTTTGGAGTCATCTGTGAAAGGTTACTCCTCTCAGACTTCTGCCATGTAACACCACATTCATCAAAAAGCTTTGTGCTACATGAAACTAGTTCTTAAAAGAACCATAAACAACAGTTTTCCAATTATATAGAAGAAACATCTGACCATGCAAGAAACCATTAAATAATTGCATATGGTTTTATAAGCTGTCATGGTTCTCTACATAATCTTTGCCTTTACTAAAGCCTGAAACCCTGAGGAGCCCCTTGTGTATTTTACAGATACGTCCTGCACAGGACATTCCCGTGGGTTTGCATCACTCTTCCATGAATCACAGAGGTGCCTCTCCTGATTCTATTCTCGACGCGGCTCTGGTCCCTGTCCCAGGATCCTAATGCCCACTGGTCCCAGTGCGTTCTAATCTCACGCACAAAATGATCTTTATCTGCTTCGCACTGATATGGTTCACCATTGTGATAAACAGAAGACTGCCATGCATCAAGACAAACACAGCTTCACGTTTCCAAGCAGGCGCTGAATGGGCATTCATGAATCGAGGGGCTTCAAAAACATCAACAGCTCATCATCCATTCTCCACGCGAAAGTGAAAAGAGCCATGAAACGGAAACGGCCACATGCATGCCTGGTTGCCTCGGTGAGTTCCTGATAGCATCAGACAAAGTTTAGTCAGAGTTTCTAAGGGGGATTTTGTGAGCACAAAAGAACCATGGACGCTCACTCACATCTGAAGGGGGGAGTGACCATTTTCCACAAAAGAGCTAAAAAAAAAAAAAAAATCGCCTTTTCTAAGAACTTTCAGGAAAGATTTTTCAGATACAAAAGAAGCCTTATGGACCTCTAGGATTAGGTGGGTAAAAAAGTCCCTTTAAAGGAATATTTTGGGGAAAAATCTACCACAGATATAGTCAACCAGCCAACAACACATTTTGCTTCGTTAGTGTTGGTCTGCTAAACTACGAGATAAACTATGCAAACATTAGAAAGCAATAGTCAAAGAAATATTTTATATATACAGGTAATTCTGCTAATGAGATTTTTTGCTGCAATATTCATTTTGGTGTTCTCCTACCCAAGGAAACAGAGCCCTTCATATTAGGAATCTGACACAGAAGTAATGTCCAGTGACCTCGTCTGAGCGTGACACAGACAATTAGCTGCCCCGCTACCCATAATTACTACTAATCACTTCAACTCTGACCCCTGTAATTGCGTCCTATCAGTGTCTGTTGCTGATGCACTGAATAAAAGTGCCTGACACAGAGCAGTAGTGAGGGGTGAAACACTTTATTGACCCACCGCTGCAGATCAAACAGCACTTACAACATCACTCCCATTAGACTGCCTCCATTTATTTCACTGTTTGTGAACAGAGTGAACACTGAACAGCACAGTACTGATGATATAGGTGCTGTAAGTAAAGGGAAAAAAGAATGGAGTTTCAGGAACGGGGAATGTTTAACCGCTAAAAAAATTAATAACCAAGTTGCCCGCGTACAGAATTGTGGTTCTCATGCTTATCCACCAGCATTTACGGGCAGGGTTCAAATGCACGTTTAGCTTTAGTATTATACAGGGAAATGATTACCTAAAGTGCTATAGTGGCAGCTAAAAGTACTAGTTACATTACACTGAACACATTAGCCAATGTGAAGTCAAGGGGAGACATACCATTATCATTACTGTAACAGCCAGTATTGCAGATGTGCCTAATGGGCTGTGAATAACACCATGAATGTTCTTAGGATGTAAGGTTTTGAAATGAAGGGCCATTTCCATCATATCTGGGCTGCAGGTCAAAACCTTCCTTAGTTATGTCTTTTTAAACCAAGTATGTTCTTGAAACTGTTGCGTTCACATTAATATTCTTTTGTGCAGTCGGTTCTGTGAGTAGCCAGGCCTGCATGCAGGGCTCTACGGAGTTTTCCATTATTAAACAGCAGCTTATGGAATCATTAGACAGGGCTAATGGCATCCTCATTACATATTAACAGCAGTCAGAGCAGAGATGGAGTTAAACTCTCCCATGGTTCCGTGGTTCAAGCTTTCAAGTCTGATTCTTTCATGAGTGTACAGTAGAGCATATGCTCCAAACATTTACAGCTCGAGCAGGACGCTCTCTTTGAAGCCTTGCTGACCAAAGTTTGAGGATTACCCAAGCCAAACTACATTACGGTGCGTGCATTCACTGGACCACACGTTATGACTAACAATACAAGCAATGATTACCCAGGCCAAATTGCTGTACAGTGTATTCTCACAAATGAAGGTTCCTAAATGTTTACTGAAAGAAGCAGAAGCTTACAAAAGTAGTGGCTCTTGTGCATGTCATTTTATGTTCATTCTATAGATTCTGAGGACCAGTTTCATAGACAAAGACTTGACTTGAACTATGCGTGACTTTTCCACTGAACACACAACACACTACATGACGAGTTTTAACCCCCGTCTGGAAAACTGACCCTAAAGGCGTATATGTAAGTCCACACCTCATATCCTCACTCATAATATGTATACATTAGTTTCAAAGTGGTCACTAAACCACTTCAGTATTTACTGAAAAGTAAGTCAAGATTAATAAAGAAATTGCATTGCAAAAATGGGCTAAAGAACCAACCACCAGTGTATTGCTGTAAAGAAACCTTTTTGGCACCTAGTTTTTTTTATTCATACACCCCTTTAATAAACCAATGGTTGCTGAGAAAGACGAAAACTAAAAATGAATATTTGAAATTTTATACAGCTGCAAAAACCACAAAGATTACCCAACCCAAACCACTGTGCAGTGACTGTATCAATAGTAAAGTTTTTTTCCCACTCAGATGATGAAAGAAACAATTTTATTAAAAGTATAGAATATAGTATAATAGAATACAGTGTATTATATTAAAAGTATTTTTTTTCCTCTCAGATGATAGAAGAACCCTTTATTCTTTCTTTTAAACTACATATGCCTGGAAGGCTCAGTGCTCCCTCGTTTCTCTGTTATTTGTCATGGTTTACCGTCCGCTCCACATCATGCTCTCATTGGCAGAATGAGGAGGAATCCTGACGTCGCTCTAATTAAACGGGGGGGGATTTGGGGGTTGGGGTGGTGTTATTTTTAGTAGGGGTGGCCTTGATACAGCTGCACTCTTTTATTTGGAGTGTAGGAACCCCTCGTTAGGTGCCCTGGCTGTGGTGCACGAGCACAAAGCACGGCCTGTCTCAGCGGACGCCGCGCTGCACAATGAAACCCAGCAGCTCCAGGCACACTGCCCAAGCCACTAAAGTGGTTTCAGACGAGCCTGGAGACTCCTAAAAATACATCCTCCTTCTCTCTCACTCTATCTCTCTCTCTTTCTGTCTGTCTTTTTTTCTTTCTTCCCCTTTTTTGTACCGCTGCTTCCTTTTCGTCTTCTTTCTCCTTTCTTTTTCGATCTCTTCTCCTTCCCCCTTTCCTTCCCTCTTTCGGGTCCTACTTACATAATATGATGAGGCATGGACAGCTCATTGCACGAATGGAGCAGATGGACAGGGCTGTTTGTGAGGGTAGTATGAGTGGCCTATGCGTCAGTGGCATCTCACACCCGGCCTGACATCAGGCTCTCTCTCTCTCTCTCTCTCTCTCTCTCTCTCCCATTCTTTCTCTCTCTTTACTTTACTAGTTGTGGCAGAGGCTCAAAGCTGGCCAGAATATTCAGTTTTAACGCATTAGAAAATAACCTTCACAGTACATTTAGAACACATCTCATTACGTTTTCTTCACCACCTTACATTGGTTGCGCTCTTCTTTAGAGTATGCCTAATAAGCATGCCTGCTTTGCTGTGCACTGACTTTAAAATAGTTCCTAAAGAATGTAACAATAGTTTATTATTAATAAAGAACAGTTAATAAACAATAAACAATCAAATGTTATTTCTAATTCCATGGGTCATTATTTCCTGCGAAGGACAAAAATGAAAAATAAATATTACAGATTTTATACAGCTGCAAAAACCACAAAGATTACCCAACCCAAACCACTGTGCAGAGATTCTATTAAAGGAAAGATATTTTTCTCCACTCAGATTGATAGGTGAAACAAGTTAATTAAAAGTATAGAATACAGTATAAGAGAATACAGTGTACTCAATTAAAAGTATATACTTTTCCACTCAGATGACAGAAGAAACCTGTAGAGTCCAAGGGTAGCTGCATTCGTAACGCCACCCTTTTGAAGTGTAACATGGCCTGAATATGGACACTTCATCTCTGTAGTCCAAATATGCATTCCGTTATGTCCCAACCCTGCTTATATGTTAGAGAACACGGCGCACATATGGAAATGGAGAGATGTCCCTGCCTGCCAGCACGCATTCTGCATTCCTATAGCTTGGCGTCTTTCTACACTTCCTCACATGCTCCCGCTCAGAGCCACGTGCAAGCAGACAACCTGCAGGCAACGCCACAGGAGGCAAAGCAGACAGCTGTACAGTACCATTTCAGAGTTCAGAATCAATATTTTCAATCATATCAAGCCAGTTTGGTAGCGGATTTAAGCATATGTCTCATATACTCATCCTCTGCAGCTTCGTAGGTTTCTAACTATTAGGGAGTTCTTTAAAAAAAATGAATGGAGCTGTGATACTAAAATGACAGAGGTAGCCCTATAACATCAAGAATAAAGGTAATCCGTTTACGATAGTAAGATATTTTGTAAGAGTAATTACAGTATATGATTTACTGAAAAGAGAAAAAGTACCCTTTGGTGTCCATTTGCTAACTTTTAAATATGAATAAGTTATATGTATATATCGGTACAACCTGTAAGTTAACATAAAAAATGCATGTCCTCTCTGCTTCTGTTGGTCGATTCATCATGACATTTTTACACTCTATATAAAGGGAAGTTTTAAATGGCCTTTTTTGTAAATAAAGAAGGAGATATGGTTTTGTTCAGGCAACAGCAACAAAAAAATCTAGCTTTTTCTTTCTTTAACTACAGGCGAATGTCGTGTCAGGTCAGCGTGACAGAGGAACCTCCCGACAGCCAGAACAATCCAGCTTTCAGGACCAGTCGACATGGGGCCGCAATACATTAACACCCATGAAATTGCGTATAGCAGGGGTTTATGGGCTTCTTTTGCACAAAACTCCCCTATATAAGATTTAATATGTTTTCTTTACTCCTATTGAAACGGCACCTTCATCTACACAATCTTCTATTATGAGGAACCTGAACAGGATAAAATCATTCGAGAATTACCTACTGATCCAAAATTTATCTACTTGCAGTTATTTCACACAAATGGTGTAGCCATAACCTTCCATATAGCCTCCACCATTTAAAGACCTCACAAACGTTGCCAAATCCCCTTCCATAAATTGCAGTACGTTGACGTGTATGTCTGTTTGAGCCATAAAAGCTCCGGACGCTGTAAAAACTCCCATTGTCTGTGTGTTTCCTTTGTTGTTGTAAGGTCTGGAGGCACTCTGGAATGGCTGACTGTCTGATCTACAATGACGGTCTAAGCCTGACCGAGTGCTCTATGTGCAAGCAGAACCAAGAACAATAAGAAGACTTTCAATCCTCTCAAATTAGCGTGGTAGAGTACGGGAAACTGTACGTTAATCTTTTAATTTCTCGAGTGACACATCATTAAAGGGGTTAGGGCGGCCTTTTGTGACGAAGTTCAGTTCTTGTCAAGCAACCACAAGCTGGCTAACAAACAGACAGATGAGGAGCATGCCAAGCAAACTAGGGTACAGCGCATGGTTCCGCAAGTGTCAGTCAAAAAGTCATTGAGTAAATAGGCCTTTCTATGAACCCTGCCAGCAAGGAGGAGTAGGGTGATTAACTCATTATCGGGACCACCAAATGACTCCTTTGCTGCAAAGTCTCAACGGCACCCCTCTTCTGTGGCTTTTATTGGCAGAAACACAACCATCTGTAACCAATGAAAATGTCCAACAGTGCGTCATAACGTTAAGGGCTGACCACATCACTTACAGTGCACAGAACAATGCCTGGGTGAGAGGGTGGTCCAGATAAATACAGCACACTGTTTTGAGTTAGGTTAGCCTAAAGAAGGCAGAGGAAAGATCGGCTGGGCCATGTGGCCGAGCATAAGCTACCACTAACCCACTGGCACGCGCAGATGAGAGGCTAGGGTTGCATCTATTTAAAAAAAAAAAAAGAAAAGAAATAACAAAAAACCCCTCCTATATTTAGAAGCTTTGGGATGACTGAGCCAAGTCAGCATGAGATAATGTTTATGGTGGGCTTACAATCCTTTTCACAAGCAGACGCAAAAATATATGTGAAGTTGAAACTTCATCCATAAATGCATTTCTAAGTAGGCCAGAAGCTGCATGAGGTACTGAACAGGATCAGTGGAACACCAGTGCTAAATCATCCGAGATCAGCAGAGGTCAGGATAATGGGATGAGCACAATATGCGTGATGAAGGCTCCTCCCTTAGAGAACCGAAGTTGAATAGGCACAGTGTGACACCATGTCCGAACGCATTTGACGTCCTTCATCTCCACTCCGGCCGTGACCTAAAGAAGCAGAACACTGTGTCATGGGGTTAATCGCCTCCACTTTCATGTGAGCCACAGTGGTCCTCTTCACTCCAGGCCAGATATAAATATTACATAAATATGTCTTGTGTGCAGTGACATCCCTCTGCATGTTCATACCGTGATTTGTTTTGTTGGTAGGTTTCTTATGCTCTTCTGAAAGAATTCTAGCAGCTGGCTTTATGCTGTTCCAAAATAAGAACTTGGTCTGGCTGTCTGCATCAGATTTAAAACCTTGAGGCTTGTCTGACCTGACAAGACCTGATGAGATCTCTGCTTTTCAGGACTGCTTTGAGCTGGATATGTTTAGGGAAGCGGCTCTACAAGCTTGGAGGAGTACACAGTGCCAGTGACTGGGTATGATAGCAAGTGCATCAATGACATGACTGTCTCCAAATCCCTCAACCAGAAGTCGTGGATGACTTCGAAGGTGCACGCGCTGCAGAGAGGAGGTGCAATGGCTAACTGAATGTGATCATTATTGAATTCAGGAGGATGCTGTTGATTTCAGATTCTACAGAGGATTGTCTGAGAACTCTACTGCCTGAAACAAACAACTTACACCCCAACTGCCACTGTAAATACCCCTATATGTATTATATAAACATACACATTTGCATAATGACTCCACTGCAAGAATATTTTAGAACCGCATGAATGGACGACAGCATTCTAGAGCAGTGCGTTTCCATTGTGTCTTCTGATATGAGAACCTTTTAAACATTTGTCTTTTAGAGAGCACAGCCGAAAGAAATGGCAAGCTGAACACTGGTTGCTAAATAACGACTCAATTTACACTGCAAGAGTTGTTACTTTCTATTTTAGCTTGTATGAAACAGAAAATTAACACTTCGGACAACTTTCACACTGGTTACAAAGAAGTGTGTGAACTGCATCCGAACCTTTTGTTGCCCCAAAGTAAAGTTTTTAGTTTTCAGCTTAACAATAATCAAACGTAGGTTCACTAGAAACCAACAGACTATAAATCAACAAACAACATGGCCGGTGAAATGCTTCACTGACATTCAGGTATATCTTGGAAAAACTGAAGAAGCTGAGCTAAACTTGATATTGCAGCAGTTTCATGGCTCTACCCATGATGCAAAGTGCTCTACTTGGGTAACGCGTAATTTTGAAAAAGGGTTTTTTTTTGTGGAACACTTGGTATCACGAATAATCACGTGGTTGTGATCATTTACAGACACTGCGTCTCACAATTTGTGTTAAGACAGGGCAAAGCGAGAGGAAACGGCTGAAAGCATAATATGATGTTAATTGATCAAAAAACAGTTGGCTGATTAATCGATAATAGAAATCATTTAATAGTATTTATTTTGCAGCTCTAATAGTGTGACAGAATCTCACAGACAGACATGTAACAAACCTGAAAGCTAAACAAGAAAGGAACACTATTGAGGCAGTGTGCTCAGGAAAGCAGTATCTCAGCATAAACAGTGGAGCCATCAAAGCTTAGAACTGGATGCTTGAGCTGTGTCCTCTTTGGAAACAGTGACAGCTTTTGTTTCTAATGTCAGGGCCAAAAAGACAAGCATTTATAACACTTGCAAGTGGAGACAGAAAGTGGTATTATAATCCTCCAACATCAGATCTCTGTGTCCACTTTTATATGTAAAACATGACATATTTATATCTATTACTATCATAATCCATCTATAATCCTCACTGTATGTGTTTAGAGATGGCTAACCCTTTATGGTCTCTTGTTTCAAGCCAGGTTAGCAGTAGAGCAATCTAAGTAGCCCTTGGCAAGGGCTTACCCTGAACTCACCTCAGGCCACACTTAAAAAAAGGTCCTTCAAGGGTTCTTTTCTAAAGGCCATATGGAACCATGAGAACTCTATTATCATTATTTAGGCCTATGTTGCACATACTCTTATGAATGAGAACTTGTGGACACAATGGGTAGATATGGCTCCAAACAGGGTTCCATTATTGTTACAAATCATGAGTGACTGATCCATTAAAGAACATTTTTAGTAAGAGTGTATAGTGGAAAAGCAAGGAATATAGGAGGAAGACTTGTCCTGCCACTCTTTCCTGCTTGGATCCTCGTGTCATGATCTGTACTGGATATGCAGGAGGAAGAGCAGGTTCACTGTAGGTACAAGGATTATTCAAGAGGTGCAGCACCTAACATATGAAGGATGGCCATTAACCAAGCATGGGAGCGCCCCTCTGTTTTTCACCTCCTGCATAACTGGGCTGAAGAAGAGGGAGGTCCCCCTGTGCTCATGTTGGAGCAGATATGTGCAAGTCACTAAGGGCTAAAACAGTCCTCACATGCGTAATGTAATGCAAACCTGGCCACACCTTGGGTAAACTTCATCTTTCTTGAATGGCTACAGAAGCTGCCATGAAGAGACTTGTTCTCATGTGCGAATATCAACACTGCCCTTCGTTGCTTAAGGACAAAGTGATTTTTGATGTAGGCTGACGTGCTGAGTTGGCGTCTTCTAGGCAACAAACAAGAGACAACAGTCATTCAAGCTTGCTTTCATCATCTGAGACAACCATGGTTATACACAGTATATGTCAAAAGTAAATGCAAATAAACTGCATACAGAGACAGGAATTATGTCAGACTTGTTTTCTGTTTTCTGGAAGACTATAGAGTATAGGGTTTCCTTGTCCGTAGTCACTCACAATTGTACTCGTAAAGAATTCAGTAATTAGCTTATTAACAAGTGTGTCAAGCACTAAACCCCTCACTGCTGAGGTACACTGAACCAGAATCCTTTGACTATTTAAGTTTTGAAAACGAGCACATGCACATCAATGCCGTCTTCACATCAAGTACGAAACTAAGGAACTGGAACAATGTGCAATTCTTTTATTCAGAGACAACTTGATTTTCTGCATTAAAAAACAGGCTGAATAATCAGAGAAAATATGCATTACAGTGCTGGCAGTACTGCTCAGCTGGCTTGCAAGATACAAAACATTTAACTATGACAGGCACCTCCCTGACCATAAAAATGTGGAGGTTAAATATATGAGGAACTTTAGAAGGTTATGAATAACAGTGAGTTCTTAAGTATAACACACTGCCTGTTCATGGCCATTTTTAAAATTGTTTATCTAGGTGCATCATAGTCAGTTTATCCATGGTATGTTTTGTAAAATGGGGTTCATCCACTGTATGCACCATTTAGTTGCAGTATTTAAAATAAAAATCACAGAATTCTTCATCGCTTCTACTCAGGCAATTCATGTGTCCTGCCTTTTCCTTCTTCCTTCCGCATTCTCTGTGTTATAAAAGGTATTGGACATGATGTTGTTTCACTGCATTAAAAACTGTTGTTTATTGTTGTAAAATAAAGTTCAATGTTGTCCATAAACACTGTTAAAGTGTTAAATCATACGAGTCCATATTCGGGAACTAAGCGGTAACAGCTTGTTTTGAGTTTAGTGTTGGATTCAATTAGTCAGTTCATATATATCCATATATTTAGTTTGCAGCATCTTCGATAGCGACCAATCAGAACATTTATGAGTCTTAAAGTAAATAAGAAAGGTTGGAAACTGTTCATGTGAAAAGGAATTAAGATTCTGGTTTACGTAAAACCACATAAATATTAGATGTGGAGCGTACTGTAATTCATGCACAGGCATTGGTATGCACTGTTGTTTTCTTTGGTATAAGCAGGGTAAATACAGTAACAAATTGATTTAATTTACAGTAATAAAAATACAGAACATAATGTCACTGGGTAGCAGCCAATCAGCAACAAGGAGAAATAAATAATACTCTCGAATTGGCTCCTTTTAAACTTCCTTCCTCTGAGTTAGAGCTTAGATCGGGCCCAAAAAATGAAACCCGACCCTACCCAAGCCCGTGCACCTTGTGTCCGAGCCCAGCCCGGCCCGACACATT
>JBBPCY010013326.1:0-15373 GCA_037974405.1 Brachyalestes nurse
TGCCACTAGGTGCCACCCATTTACAAAAACGAGCAGAAACGTGCGTACGCATTGGTTGGGGCTCCCGTGAGAATGTGTGTAGCGGTACGCCAAGTTTAGTGTTTATACATCTCGAGGTGATTGTGGAAACGGGCGTACGCAGCATTTTGTGCTTCTATCTGTGATATCTAGTTAAGAGAGCTCTTAACAAGGCCGTGCCAGGTCCTCAGGAGCTGGACTGAGGTTTTATCAGGTCAGATTAACCACTAACATAGTATGAAACCAATCAATTCTGATCCACAGTGGGTGGGACCAGTTAGGCAGAACATTACTGTAGTCCTTCAGCCCATCATAGTGTTCAGCATAACCAAAACAAACTCACATGATGCAGCAGCAGGCGAGGACTACAGGGTCGTTTACTAACTTTTTAAAAACAGGATGGACTGAACTTATTTTGTTCCAGCAACAATTTTGTGCTCTGAAAAACTTGATGCTCTTTGCTGTGTGGGAATCACTTGCTCGCTAGGTTGATACACATTCTTTTGCACCCAGTCAGAAGTGTAGGGAGAGGACTCTGAAATGTGTGGTGATTTTATCATCTGGTTTACATTAGACAGACAACAACAGGGCAGTTCTCTTATTTATTAGTTTCTTTAATCTGATGTAAAGTTAGCTTGTGAAAGGTTCTATATAACTTATTATGATGATGATTATGATTAATAATAATAAAATAATAATAAATTCAGATGAAAGTTAATCAGTCTTCATAGCATGTGTGCATGTGTGTGTTTGTGTCCGTGTGTGTGCGCGTGTGCGTGTGTAAGGTCTTTAATTTTGAACAGAGCTGCTAAAGCCCCACCCGCAAAGAGAAGCGGTTCTGCCTGGTTGAATAACTCTGATTAAGACTGAATCACTCAGCAGGACATAAAGTACAGCAGCTTGAGCTTAATCTGAATGTGGGAACGCAGTTTGAAAGAAAGCCCACGTGGACCGATCACATAGCAAAACTGCTCATAGGTTATGGAGAACAATTCAAAGCACACTCAGACAACACTGAAGGAAATGTCTGCATGTTACATTAACAAGAGGACAGTGGAGGCGGTGTGTGAAGAACAGTGAAGAACATCCTATCTGTCATTTGACTCTTTAAACTTTAAACCTAGCTCAATCTAACCCTGAATTGTTTATTGGCTGTGGAACTCTTTTTACTAGACTATTTTTATCACTGTGCCAAATTATGGAGCATGTCTTCTTGCTCTGGGCAGGATAAGTTTGAGATTTTGCTTAAATCAATCATGGACAGTCTTCTGACGAATAAGGGACAGCTTTTTTGACCAATCAGAGCCTGTCGTCTGAATGACTAGGAACAACGTTTTGACCAGTTAGGACTCCATCTTCTTACCAAACAATCCTGACCAACCAGGGGCCACATTCTGACCACCTTCTTTTTGAGTGGGGTGGCCATGTGCATTCTTGCAAACATGCATACTTGGATGTCACCATCAAGAATACAGAAAGAAATATCTAACATTGTTTCATGCTTTTGCCATCTGGAAACAATTATATACAGCCAAAAAAATGCAAACTGATTTTATTTATAACAGAGAAACTGTGAACTCCACCAGGCTGTATTTACATTTTACATTCCTAAAGTGGTTGCATAATTTATAAATATTTATGTGACTTTTATATTGAGGTCTGGCAAAACAAACTGTCATTGTTTCCATATGGCAGTGGCATGCAGTAAATGCTATGTTAACATTTTCAGGGAAATTCATTAATTCACCCATTCTCTGAGCTTCTCTTCCTCTACCTCTTCCTCTTCCCCTCATGTTTTCAAAAGACATGAGCTCACCTGAGCTCCGTTTGTAGCGCTAAGATTCAGATTGACGAGTGCAAGGTCCAGAGATGTGGATCAGGCATGAACAAAGAGACATCAAAGCTCCTTGACGTCTCGGTGCCTTCCTTAGCTAGACTGGGCAGTGTAACAGCCGTCATCAATAACGACATATATCTGTGTTTCCCCTGAGTCCAACAAACTACTGACCCAACAGCAGATTACTCACCAGCCCAGACACGGCACTGTCACACACACACACAGACGCCCCATCTCCATTCATCTTTGCCTCTGACAGATTGCACTCTGCTTCATGACTAACACTCTGGCATGGATTTTTCTGAGCGCTGATATTATAGACTACTACTATAAAATGACTTTGAAACTAAATGAGTGGAATACTGTGTCCAAACAACATAAATAATGCTACTATTAAAAAAAGCATTTTCCCTCCAAAACCTGACAAACACTACATAGACAAAAGTATTGGGACACCTTCCCATCACACCAACAGGGACTTTAATGACACTCCATTCAAAAACTGAGACTTTTGATATGGAGTTGGTGCCTCCTTTGCAGTTATAACAGCTTCCACTTCTCTTGGGAGATTTTTCACAAGATTTTGGAGTTTCTGTGGGAATTTGTGTCCATTCATTCTGTACAGGATTTATGAGGTCAGGCACTGATGTTGGACGAGAAAGCCTGTCTCACAATCTCCAGTTCATCCCAAAGGTGTTGGATGGGGTTGAGGTCAGGGCTCTGTAAGGGCCAGTCAAGTTCTTCCACACTGAACTCATCGAACCATGTCTTTATGGAGCTTGCTTTGTGCACTGGGCACAGTCACGCTGCAGTAGAAAAGGTTCTTTCTCAAACTGTCCACAAAGTTGGAAGACATTAGCAATGGGATGATATGATAACCTCCCTTCCCAAAGTGGTCTGTATGTGGACACGGGCCACCTAGTTCTGATTGGATGTCCAGTCCAGCCTATGGTGAGCTGTGTTTAAGGGTGTATTGAGCAGTCTGCTGTGACAGCTGTCTCCATCTATTCACACACTCCAGCACTCATTATTTCCAATATCTGGGACTGCTGTATGTAGGGTGTCAAAACAAATGTACAGGCTGGGTGTCACGTGGCCAGGCAGCGTCTCGGCTAATTACACGCTCTCTGTATCACTCCCTCACTTTCATTCTGTCTCTCTCTCTCTAGACCCCCCACCCACCCAACCCGATTCTCTGCATAGACCATGTTCAGCACTGGGGTGGGAGGAAGCAAGAAGCTGCAAAACTCAGCAGGTGATCAGAAACGGTGGAGACAAAATGGAACATGCTGGAAATGCTCATCATCTGCGAGAGGAACACCAGCTCACTGCTACACCAACAGCAGCTCATAAAGAAGTGAACCAGCAAACAAATGAGTACAGAAACGAATTAGAGAGTGAGTAAATGGATGAGTGAAATCACAGAAATAAATGAACGAACGAAATGAGTGAACAAATAAATGTGTGGTTGAAAAAAAAGGTGAACAAACAGATAAGAAGAAAGAACAAACACAAATAAGTGAATGAATGAATAAATGAGTGAAAGAGAGAAATGGGTAGATGGTTAAATGACTGAATGTATGAGGAAATGGAAAAACTACAGAAAAAATTAACAGACAGGTTTAATAAATGAATGGATGAATGAATGAGTGAATGAATGAGTGAATGAATGAGTGAGTGAATGAGTGAGTGAATGTTGTCAGGATGTTTTCCCATGATATCCGTGTTTTGTATGGAATTCCTAAGATCAGCCTTATTACACTCAATCACCCGAGAGAGAGAGACAGAGAAAGAGAGAGAGGGGGACAGGGAGAAAGAGAGAGAGAGGGACAGGGAGAAAGAGAGAGAGAGAGAGAGAGAGAGAGAGAGAGAGAGAGAGAGAGAGAGAGAGAGAGAAAGGGTGGTTCAATCAGAGTGCTTTGTGCAGAATTTCAGGAATGATTGAGACAGCAGTGGTGACAACAAAAAGGTGTGCTTTAGACGTGTAGAGTGCTCTGAAAGAGAGAGAGAGAGAGAGAGAGCTGCTTCTCTTTTTTCAATCTTGTGGTTTTTGGTTTGGCCAGAATTGTTGTTTGAAGAATGGAGGCCTTATGGTGGAGGAAGAATGCTAACAGGAAAATGAAGGTGTAGACTTTCACTTACCATGAATTCTGGACGCCCACCCATTTCTCTCTCTCTCTGATTGGTTTAGCTGATCGGAATCACACCTCATCACATTTGGTTAAACTCATGCTAATGCATGAGTGAGTGTCAATGTGGTGTGTGTGTGTGTGTTTGTCTGTGTGTGTGTGTGTGTGTGTGTGTGTATGTTTGTCTGTGTGTGTGTATGAGCAAGTGCTAATGTGGTGGGGCCAAGAGGGACCGGCAGCAGGAGAAAATTGAGTGCCAAATTCGTTTTCCAATCCCAGTAATCACCTCATATTGTCACAAACGAGAAAAAAAATGTGTAAAAAGAACTCGCAGTGAAGGAGAAGGAGAGTGTGTGTGCGAGTGTGTGAGGAGCAAGATGGAAGAGGGGGAAAAAAGATGAGCAGACACAATCTTTCCAAGATCACTTAAATGTATGTACACGATATTCCGGCCGCCCTTTCGGTAGTTTTAGAACTGGTTGGTCAGCAAAGGCTTTGCAGCTTCTCAATGAGAGAGCAAAGGTCACAGAAACATTAACAGAGTCAAAATGACCTCATGGGGTGGTTTTGCTGAAACACAGGTAAAGTGTAACTGTAAAGTGTCAACTGTCCATTTGTCACATGTGAACACACCACAGCACACCGTGTGAACAGCATGAGATTGTTCTCTGCATCTAACCTATTCGCCAAGTAAAGCAGTGGGCAGCCAGAAACACAGTGTGTGGGGACGGTACCTTGCTCAAGGGTACCTCAGTGGTGAAACTGACAGTTCTGGGATTCAAACCCATAACCTTCTGATCACAGGAACATCTCCCTCACCACCAGACGCCCATTCTAAGAGCAGAACCAAATGGGGTGGGGGTGGTCAACAAAGGCAGTGGACATTGGAACTTGAAAATACTGCATATACCATCAACGAGAATACAGAATTCACCCTTTTGTTAAAAAATAACAAATTGAATTAACTATCAACTATTTGAGAGAATTTGTTTTTTCTTGGTGTATGAAATATACATATTATAATATTTACAGAAATATATACCTAAAATATCAATTAGCAGAGTATAGAATATATATATATATGTATATGTTTCATAGCAGTTAATGAAGTGTGAAATACATACTGGAATATATCCCCAAAATACCAATTAATGAGGCATGGTGGAGTGGATGCATGTGACTGTAAGGACTAGCCCTGGACTGGACGGGTACTACCAGACAACCCTCTCCGGATACCCACTCTGGAGTTTCACACCAACCCTTAACTAGGAGATCAGGATCACCTAAACACTAGGCTTAGGGGTATAAATAGACCCGAAGAACATTACACCAGTGTGAAGTATACTAAGCCCTGCCTAGTTACCGAGCAGTTTCCTGCCATTTCTGACCATGTTTTCTTTACTGTGTTTATTGACCCTGGTCTGGATTTTGGACTTCTCTTTTTGCCTTGCGGACTTGTCTTGGTTGCCTGGATTTGGATATACTGGTTTTTGAACTTTACTGCTACAACTTTGGGACTTTGATTCTTGTTTTTGAACTGTTTTTTTCTGACCAAACCTCCAGTTATTGCACTCTACAGTTGGGTCCATATCTGTGAACATTACACTGCCACACAGAAAACACAAAACACCCAGTGCTGAGATGCATAAACTGCTTCCTGAAGGAATAAATTGCCTTTATCTCATAAAAACAAAAATAAGTGGACTGCATGAGGCGCTATGATCTTGTTTCTGAGGTATAAATGCATGAAAAAAAAAATGAAAAAAATATTTTATATACATCTGAGAAAATTGCCTCATTTTCCAGTCCTATAGCCAGAAACTACAGGACACAGTATTTAACAATGAAACAACAGCCATCCAGCCTGGGGCAGGTGGAGAAACCAGTGTCCCCACACTGACACTTGCAAAAATAGTCAGAACGTCAGAAAAAGGCATTAATATTTCTGCGGAACCTGCTCTACACCTCCATTCTCAAAAGAGAGAATGAAAAGTCACTTCACTCTCACCAGCCTGGTGTTAAAGCTTTCACCAGGCTGGCGAGAGTGAAGTCTGTCAGATCCAGAAGGTTATACAGTGTGAAACTGTGACACTGCAGTTTAACCACCACCATGTCACATGCTTTACTTAAACAAATCACAGCATACCCTTCTCCACGTCTATCGCTCGCATACGACTCCTGGAGAACACCCTGACCCTCTCAAACTTCTGCAGACACCTCAGCTTCTAATGCTGATGAGCGCTGACAATCAGAATCAGAATCAGAATCAGAAACTTTATTGATCCCGGAGGAATTTGCTTATGTTACGACTACACAGACACACAGAGACAAGTATAATATAAAATGCAAAGTCTAAATAAAATCAATAAAAAATCTGTAGCAAAACCTCAGTAAGAATTACACTGTGATATCTATAGAAATGCTGGGTATAAATACTATAGATAAGTAACTTACAGTCAAGTGAATTACTAATGACACAAATGGTAGTTAGGAGTAAATTACTGCACGTAGTAGAGATCAGTAGTATACAAGTAATACGGACATAAGTAGTGATATTACATATGGTAAGACTATTGCACATAATAAAATATTGCACATAATGACATGATTTAGCACTAATCTAGAAAACCTCACATTATAGTCCACATATAATGAGTGGACTTTGGGTCATTTTTACATATCGCACTGTTCTCTTTTTGGCTCCGAAGTGGCCACTTTATTTCTCACACTTAGCATTATTGGTTTCTGTGAATAAACCAATTACAATAAAGCAACTCTTCCATCAGACATTTCAATATTATTTTATTGTAACTGAGTGGACAGGAAGACACCAGAGACGTGCAGCTGCAGACAGTGTGAGAGGAGTATTGGGTTTGTGTATGATGTATTGCTGAATTTAGTAGGATATGAAAGAAATCCTGCAGCTGCATTGTTCTACTGAGGAAGAGTCTGTCTTTATGAGCACAAACTGATCCCAGATCAGTACTGTTACACTGAAAAAACAGTAAGGAGCACTATTGTACAGTTTTTTTTTGTTAGTGGTGAATGTCTCTGCAGGAAGCATAAAAACTGAAGTGGAACATTTGATCAAACTCAACAGGAGTTTCAAATTAAAGCGTTTGTTCTGAGAAGAGCCCCCCCCAATGAAACCCTTTCATTCAGACTATGCCAGCAGGCACATGCAGACAGGCAGAACGCACACACACACACACACATACACACATGTGACACCCATATGGTCTTTATTTTTGACTGCACAGACAGGAGTTCAAGTCATAAGTCCAGAGCTGAGCTACTGCTCTAGATAACATTATTTACAGCGCAGTAAGTTCTGACCTCTCAGTGTGATTGGCTGAGAGGCATTCAAAGAGCATCAACATCACCCAGTAACGATGCTCTGAATGTTTCACCTTAAATACTTCAGCGATGTCAGTTAAATATTGATGTTCTACCTTAAATAGTGCAGTGAAAGCATCTTAAATGACCATGTTCCCTTTAAATGCTGGAGCATAAACATTGATGTTCTACCTTAAATACTGGTGTCCCACCTTAAATATTGTAGCTTAAATACTGATGTCGCACCTTAAATATTGTAGCTTAGTACTGCTGTACCCTTTAAATACTGAAGCATAAATATTCATGTAATGAATGCAGATGAAACACTGATGTTCCACCTTAAATACTGCAGTTTAAATAATAATATTCCTCCTTAAATAATGCAGTGAAGACAGCTTAAACACTGTTTAAGTCTTTCTAATAGACACTATAACGCCACAGCGAAGTACATGTTGAGTGACTACAAAGAATTTTGGGGTTTCAGAGGGTTCCGGACCCTCCAGGACTCCCCATCTTCCTTGCAAACACACAAATAACACACACATCCAAAGACCGTTTTCTGTATTCTTATTAATTGCATGGTTATCAGTAACTGCACTGTGTTCTTTCCACACACATGCCATCACACACCCACACACAAATGCCACGCAGACCCTTCAGACACGCGCACACACACAAACTGTTGGCAGAGGCATGCAATCTCTCTCTCTCTCACTCACTCTCTCCCATGTATACATTTTCTTTTTTTTCCTGTTATCAGTTACCGCACTGCGTTACTTTAAACTATTTTCTTTGTGTTTGTAAGTGAGTGTGAGTGTGTGTGTGTTTGTGTTACCGCAGGACATGTCGGTTCCAAACTTAAACACTAATCCGTCCCATCACACGAGTGTCATTCAAATCACGTCGCAAGGAGCTCTGCGTTCCAACGGCTTCGCCCCCCCAACCCAGCCCCCCCCAAAAAACCCCTCGCTGCATATTTTTAATTAGTCCTCTTATTCTCCGTCTAAGGGTCTGTTTGAGTGTTCACGAGGAAGTGGAAAGGCAAAAAAAAAAAGACAGAAAACAAAGCGGAGGGACAGGCGCGAGAGGAACGAGCGAACGCTGTCGCCGTCACTTGGCATCTGCACACTCATTTGCATGGCCATGCATTATTCATGAGCCTCCCTCTTTACCGCCGCGTGGATACATCACACTTATTTATTTATTTCCCCCCTCGCTCCTCACAAATGCTAATTCATGCAAAGCAGCCTGAATGGAGGGGGGGTTCCCCCTTTACAATAGCAGGAGGGAGGAAGTGGCGTTTAGTTCCTTTTGTCTTCATCAAATCCTTCCTTAGGGATGCGTTTTGATGGAAAATTTGACACTTTTATCTTCATACCCACTTAACGCAACCCCAGCCCACCTCCAACCTTCCCCAAACCCTCCACTGTCTCCCCAGAGCTGTTCCCTTCTTCCATACAATACTGAATAAACCGTATTAGAATGAAGGCATCTGCCCCACAGCTATGATCAGCACTAACCAATGGGAGAATGGGAGCATCTACACCGACATCGCAAGACCGTATTATATAATATTCATGAATTTTCATGCTTGGCTCAGAATACTACCAGGCTAAAAGCTTGTGCCACTGATTTTGCTCTATTCTGTGAAAAACCGAAGAGGGTTGACCGTGCTGAATGGCAAGCAGTGCATTTGAGGCATTCTTTGATTGGGGAAAATGAAGGATTTTGGCTGAAGATCCGGGTGCAGCTCCACAGAGTCTCTGAAAAGGTGGTGCACGGTTCTGTTGTGAAAAACAAGATTTCCGTCAAGGCAAATGATGATGAGGGCACGCTTGTTTTCAGCTGGAACAATTTTAGGTTTCACACCCACATCCATCTCATCCTCTGGCACTCAAAATGGGAATTCAGGCCATATCTGAGCAGATTTTGAATCCAGTTGACTTACTTTGGTCCCAAATACTCTAGGAAACCTTAAAAGTGTGTGGGAAAAGTCAACAAAAGATGTTCGTTTTCGTTTCATTCTCATTCAATTCAATCGCATCCAACAGGTCCCTTGACGTCACGTCCCTGTGTTGCTGCAAATGGAGGGCGGTACAATGCATTCAGTGATGTTGAACATAAATAACCGACACAGCCATGAGACTGGAGTGACCTTTCCATCCTGTTTGTAGATGATCCGTGTCATTAGGGGCGTTTCTGCGGACCTTTGAGAGCAATCAGTAAACAACCATTCCATTAACATCAAGAGACACTGCAGCTGTGTTTGACATGAGGTTAATCCACATGAAAAGAAAAGCCCCCTGATGAAAATGACAGTCATTGTGGAGCACCTTGGTACAGAGGTTGTGTCATCAGAATCACATGACTACAAACAAGCTATTCCACTCTACTACATGCCATTCCAGACCACTGCATTCTATTCTTTTCTACTTTAGTTCATCCTACATTATACATGATATGGAAAACAGTTTCTGTTTCATTATATTCTGTAGTTGATTCCATTCTATTTGATCTACCCAATTAACCCGAATTCCAGTGCAGTCCACTCTATTATAATGCATTTCACTCCATTCTTCTTTGTTTTATTCAATCCTTTTCACTGTATTTAATTCAATTCAACTCCAGTCATTTCTGTTGCATTGTACTCCATTCTATTCCAGTCTGCTCCACTGTATTACAATCTATTGCTTTACATTTAATTCCATCTTGGTCAATTCCATTTCCTTCTAACCATTTTCATTGCATTCTATCTTAGACCACTGCACTGCATTTCACTGAATTCTGTTCCATCCCAATGCAAACCATAATATTCCACTCAATTCTATTACATTTAATTCCATTACTTTCCACTATATTCTATTCCATTCTATTCTATCATTAGAATTGACTGGATTAGAATACAGTCTATTCTACTATCTCCACATTCCTCCATTATATTGTATTCCAGGTTATTTCATACAATTCTTATCTATGTCATTCTATTCTATTCACATTCTATTCTATTCTATTGCAACCTCACACACACACACACACACACACACACACACACACACACACAAAGCTTGTCTCTAAGGTCAGGACAGAAAAGAAATCGTGCTGTATCTATGACACCAATCCTCTGAGCTGTTCATCACTTATAGATGAGTGAAAGAGCCCCAGGTCCCCATGATAGGCTCAGTGTATTTACCCTTGAGCTGCAGAGTATTACAGCAGATTTCAAATCCAACCCCTGCTCCTGCGTTCACAAACCATGCCAGTGTGCTTCAGGTACAGAATCTACCCGGGTCAACAGTCTCACACAAGGTTCTCACGGAACATTTTGACCGCTGGGCTACCCACTGGTCACATTACTAGAAACACCTACTTTGTGCTTTCACTCACTGGCCACTTTATTAGAAACACCACTCTGTGCATCCACTCACTGGCCACTTTATTAGAAACACCACTCTGTGCATCCACTCACTGGCCACTTTATTAGAAACCAAACCTGTAAGTCTAGAAAGATCATGTCAGAAAATAAATAAATAAATACAGATAATTCTTATTTGAAAAAGTGTGATTTTGATTATAATCATTTTGACACCCTTCTTCTTCTGTTGGCTCTGCTGGCTTGCAGGTCAAAAACTGCCTTCTAAATCTACCTTGATGGAAAGGTGTGAGGGTGGCTGGCTGAGTGGTCACCTGCTGGACAAAAGCTCAATATGCAAATAACATTGCCTTCGAGGCTGTGATTCTAAGAGATAATGAATCAGAGCCAGACCTCAATTCAGTGCTGACATCTTTCTCTCTCTCTCTCTACAGACAACTCCCTACTGACAAATCTCTCTTGCACTCTCTCTTTCCTTCTCTCCACCATGTTGCCTGTCTCCCCCTTTCTCAAATGACACACATTCCCTCCCTCTGCCAGGTGAAGCTGAGCTGCTGTGACAGATTCTATGTGTGTGTGCGTGTGAGTGTGTGTCTTGCTCTTGCTGTTCAACAGGAGAGCAGCATGTTCAGGGCTAACCTTGTGACCCACACACTCCGAGGGGATTTCAGGAGGGTGCACTTGCGATGTGTGGATGTGTGTGTGTGTGTGTGTGAGAGAGAGAGAGAGAGAGAGAGAGAGAGGGGGGCTTTAAGAAGGATCTGAGAACACATTCTGTTTTTATTAAAAACACACATCTTGTGCTTGCACTCACTGGCCACCTTACTGGAAACAGTAACCTTGTGCTTCCACGCATTTGCTACTTTAATAGAAACACCCACCTTGTAGCTACACTATACAGGTCTACAGTTATAGACTGTAGAAGGTCTTTTTGTGCTCTGTTTATCAGCCTCCCTCTACCCCATTCAGCAATGGTCAGTTTTAGACCCCATGACTTCTGCTGACTGGATATTATCTGGGTGGTTTTTACTGGTAGGTTGCAAGGGGTTAACCACCCAAAAATATCCAGCCAAGAGCAGTTATGTGATCAGAAAAAGACATATATGAAGGGTTAAGGGACAACTAGCACAAAATGTGCTTCAGCAGGTCTCCCCATGCATAGAGCCATAAGGTGGGTGTTTCTAATAAAGTGGCCAGTGAGTGGAGGGTGTTTCTAATTAAGTGATGAGTGAGTGGAAACAGAAGACAGGTGTTTCCAATAAAGTGGCCAAGGGGCAGTCTGTAAGCATACACCACACCTCAATGAATGTTTCTGATAAATGGCCAGCCAGTGTTGTGCACCATGTGGGTGTATAATAAATAATGCCACATACAAACAAATTCAGCATATCTCTGATGTGTTGTTTTCTCTGTTAAAGTGTTCATACACATATGGTAGCAACTACGGAAAGTGTTCATTAGATCACGCTCATACACATATGCATGTGTGTGTGTTACCGTTGTCATTTTGTGGCCTTTTGGGGCTGATCCGAGCTTAATTGTTCTCAACCGCCTTCTCACAGGCCCTAATTAGGAGCCTAATTAAAAGCCTGTCCTCTGAAACTGTGAAGCCGCATGCCCAGCAGCTCTGGGGCAGCAACGGCAGCGTCAAAACACACCTGGCAGGTGCAAGAGGCGAGCAGGGAGCAGCGGCCCAGATGCCAAACTGGAACCACGTTCAGTTGTTTTACACTGCAGTATGCCAGCCAGTAAGTGCTCCATCATCATCATCATCTTCGTCATCACGCTGGTGTTTACAGAAGAGCCTAACTCTGCTATCAGCGTTGCACCTCAGTGTAGCATCCAGCTGGACGTGGAATGCATGCTTGGTTGGAAAGGCCTGACCACTCTCAAACCTGAACCCTCCTGACCTTTAGTGACCGTTCTTTCCTTTTCCCGCTGTCGAGCAAAGGGCTTATCAGGGCACACGCTCACTCACGCATAATCGACCCACTCTCGAGTCTTCAGACGGCGATATATGCACACACACACACACACACACACACACACATTTCTGCACCATCGCAAGGATGCACTTGACGCACATACATATACACACACACATACACACAGAGACACACACACACACACACACTTCTGCACCATCGCAAGGATGCACTTGACGCACATACACACACACACACACACACACACACACACACACACACATGTGCATGCAACGCTTGGATCAATCCTGCAGACAACATCCTCTCACTAAACGTATCCTTCCTTCCCAAAGTTGGACATACTTACATATATACGTTTATATACACACACACAAATATACATATATATATATATACACACATTCAGCTGGCACTTATGCTATGTGTGTGTGTGTGTGTGTTATAGTGTTATACAGCATTGTGTATAAGTCTTGAGCCCTGTCTCATCTCTTCATATTTTGCTTCCAAAGAGCCAGACTTTCTTGTGTTTTTATTTTCAGACCACTCTACTCAATATGCCAAAGATAAGACAATATAGTATTTGTGCACCCACAAGGCGATTCAAAACAAAACATAAAGAAATGAGCGATGGTTCAAGACTTTTGCACAGAACTGCATAATGTATATATAAATAAAATATAATAGCAGGTATGTTAGCCCCTCACCCAAGCAGAGCCAAATTTACGCTTTCATTTCTTCCTCCTCACTCATCAAAGTCGACTCCCCTCTATTAAACACCTCTTCACTTGGCTAACCACACACACACACACACACATACACACAGTCCAACACCAGACAGCCACACACACTCAGATAACATGATGGATGAAAGCATTTCACAAACGGCAGCTGCCAGAGGGAACACCCCCTCGCCTATTGCACATACCACACAAACACACATACACAACAACAACAACAAAGAAAAAACACACCATTTACCAACAGCAGCATCACTATGTATGTATTTTTACTTCTCGTCACAAATATTACTGTCAGGAATGCTGTGGATTCAGCACAGTGCATTATAGGAAATGTCCTTTCTGCATTAAGACCTCACAATGCACAGTCTGACCTGGAGAGTGCGCCAGAAATTCTCCACCAAAGTCCCCCTCTACAATAAAGCTAAAAAATAATCATGATAATAAACGAATATGACGGAATTTAGGACAGAGACTAAAACAGTCCAATATATTGTGAATTGAGTACGTAGCCCAAAATAGTGCACTACACGATGAATAGGCCATGATTTAGGACATCGCCCAAAATAGTGCACTATACAATGAATAGGACATAGTTTAGGACATAGCCCAAAATAGTGCACTACACGATGAAAAGGACATAATTTAGGACATAGCCTAAAATAGTGCACTACATGATGAATAGGCCATGATTTAGGACATAGCCCAAAAGAGTGCACTACACGATGAATAGGACGTAATTTAGGACATAGCCAAAAAGGTGGACTATACAGCGAATAGGAGGTAATAGGATGTAGTCAGAAATAGCGCACTACACCGCAAATACTGCATAAGTTATGACAAGGCTCAAAATAGTGCACAACACAGTGAATAGGAGGTAATTTAGGACTATAGTGGACTATACAGGGAATAGGAGGTAATAGGACATAGTCAGAAATAGCGCACTACACCGAAAATACTACATAATTTAGAACTAAGCCCAAAAGAGTGCACTATATGGTAAATAGGACATTATTTTTGACATATCCCAAAATAGCGCACTATACAGTGAATAGGATGCAGCCCAAAACAGTATATTATATAATTTATGATATGGCCCAGAATAGCGCCCTACGTAGTAAACAGAATGTAAACTGACACAGGCTAAAATAGCACACTATGAACAGGACATAATTTCAGGTGCAGCTCAAAACTGCACTGTGCCCTTTAGGCACGCCCCCCGAGTCTTCTGTCCTTATACTGGCTGAGAGCCTAAAGGACCCGAGAAGGTCTCTCTGCAGTGCTGGATAACCCTGTGGCTTTACTTTCATCAGGAATGAATGTTAGAATCATGCCTAATACTCCGTCTTCCACTTCACACTGATTTTTAAACGTAGCAAGCATTTAAAATGAGACACGGTGCGGGAAAGATCTCAACAGCCTTTAACGGTTCAGTACCTTCGTACCTCTGACTTTCTGACAGACGCAGAAAAATATCAGAAGAAAAGTGGAGAAGCAGCTCTTACTTTTACACTCCAAAGATTTCATTCCACCGCAGTAAACCTTGTTGTTCCTCACACAGTCTTCATCACCGCCACTCTAAACACAGTCTCTTCTTTATTATACTTAATTAGAGATAGTGTTTGTTTATGACCTTATTTATCAAACACTGCTTCCCTCTCTTTTTACTTGTTTCTAACATCAATTTAAATGTATGTATTAATTGTATATGTTTTAATGTTTATTTAATCATCTGTTATTGTTCTGTTTTTAAAAAAAAAGCGAAATAACAATACTACAACTACTACTACTACTACTGCTGCTACTACTACTACTACTGTTACTACTACTACTGCTACTACTACTACTACTGCTACTACTACTGTTACTACTACTACTACTGCTACTGCTACTGCTACTACTACTACTACTACTGTTACTACTACTACTGCTACTGCTACTGCTACTACTACTACTACTACTGCTACTACTACTACTACTACTACTACTGCTACTACTAC
>JBBPCY010013345.1:0-15368 GCA_037974405.1 Brachyalestes nurse
TAATTCAAAGAAAACAAATCTCTTGTTCACTCAAACAAAATGGCAATAATTACCTTTGAAGTACTTCTAGTAGTGTTTTGTCATCCAACTGGTCACATTGCAAGAGGAGAGTGCTGATTACAGCAGTGTTTTTATACTTTTCCTCATTCAATAAAACTTGAATCGCATGATCACCTAATCAGTACCTCATAAAGCAGAATGAGGTGCTTGTGTAGGAATTTAACAGACACTGGCGTGAAATGGTCATCATACTCATAGAGATGCTGATTTAAAAATAAACTGCAGTAGTCTCTTATTTTTTTCCAGACCTGTATATATAAAATGGAGTATAGAAAAATATAAATGTGCCATCCAAAGAAGGTTTAATAAAATTGAAAAAGGCTGATGACATGCAGCCAGTGACTCTATTACTGTAAACATTCATTGTGGTCTTTGTTGAAATCCTTTTCTCGTAGCTGCCTCTTTTCTAGCATCAATGTAGACACCATGAAGGAGTATCATTCATGTGTCTCAGAAATCAGATATTAATGAGAACAAAACTTTTTTAAAGTAAAACCATGAGGTATTTGATCATCTTATAGACAAATGTCCAACATGGAGACGACACTATTTGAAGTAAAGTAGGAGAAAGCAGCAATGAGTTTTTTCAGATGTCTGTAAAATGGACCTCTCAATAGACTGGTCAGATGCTGTTACCTCAGTTCCACTTGTATGTCCCCCATAAAGGCTTTCATTATTCAAGTAAATATGTACAAAAATACAGGATTTAACAGTCAACAATGGCCAGGCCTCCTGGGCCATAACTTGTTTTATGTTGAATATATCGTGTTTGTACTAATTTACTGTGTGATTGTTATAATACAAATAATCAGCAAAAATTTACCCTTCCTTTAGAACATAAGGGGCCAACACCTTCAAAACAAATTACTGTTGCTTCATCTTATAGCTCTAGATTACACCTTCATTGTCTAACCACAACAAAGCTCCTGTAGACAGCATTCCTACTGTTATCACTGGCCATTACCCCTCTTAATCCTGACCCTTAAAAATGAGATCCACCACCCCCTGATATTCTGCCACCACAGGCTGCAAGAAAGGGAATGGCAGATAAAAACAGCCCCCTCGACTCTCCTCAGCAGCATTGAAAGAGAGGAGAGAAAGAGAAAGAGAAGCAGCAGGGCTCCAGAGAGCGAATGTGCAGCAGTCAGGGCAGAGTATAGCACAACTATAGGGCCAGTGGCCAGGCCATAGCAGCCAGAGTAGGCAAGCAGAAAATGGCTGCCTGGTTGCTGGAGAGAGGGCATGTACTTGAAGAGATCTTGGGAGCTGGGTAGTCAGGTTCTGCCTTGGAGAGCCACTGAATCATGAAATTCCCCTTATCACCTGCAGAAAGAAGAGTGAACAAATTTGAACTAATCCCTGCAATGGGCTCATTAAGCAGAAACTGGAACCAAATGTGTATTGTTGTAATTATCTCCAAAGAAATTAACTACTTTTGTGAAACAAGAAATGCATGTTACTTTTGTGAGTCTCCAGGGAGCATCTCCAAGTCAAGTCTCGGTTGTGAGCGTGAGATGAGTCCCACATCTTTAGGGGGTAAGTGTGAGTCAAGTCCTAAGTCTCTGGTTATGAATGTGTGCCGAGTCTATGCAAATGATTTGAGTCTTCAGTATTCGGGCAGTAATTCAGAATTGAGTCGCAAGTCTCTGCGGTCTGAGATAAAGTTATCTTGAATTGTTTGGATGCCAGTGTGAGTTGCGTCTTGAGTGTTTGGAGTGCTAAACATTGCAAAAAGTTGAACTAAATGCTTAATGCTCAGATGATCTTTATGCATAATTTTCTCAGCTGCTTGTGACTTTAGCTCAGGGTACATTCTGTACATTTCACACCAACAGATTTGATCTATATGTTTTTTTCCAAGAAATGGCAAAAATAAATAAAAATGTATATTACTCTTTCTCTTTCTACAGAACAAGACTCAAGACAGCAATAACTTTTCACAAAATTCAAGGCATAAGACACCAATAAAAATTGTGAATTCTAAGGGTGGAGAGCAAGGTAATGGAAGAGTAAAGATTCATTAGTTTTACTGGCCTCATGCGCTAAAATAACTTTACTTGACTTTGATATATATTAATGGTATTAGTAAGCTATATGGTGGTGAGCTGTTCAGTTATACTCACCAGAACATGGCATTATCTGACATTTCCTAATGATCTCTGGCTTGGTGTCCAGACAGACACTGATAGTGTTATCAGGAGTGCTACACATAACCTGCCGCTCTTGAGTTCCATTTCCACAGGTGACAGAACACTGAGTCCATACACAAAAACAAACACACAGACCCAGGCAGATCAATATTTTCAATATTGATGTTTTCAATAATCAATATTTTCTCTTGCCATCATATTTTTAGACTTGGAATTTTTATACAACACACACACAACACAAACACACACACACATATATATACAGTAAACCCACGCTTATATGCAGTTCAGCAGTCACAGATTTTTCCTGAGAACCGAACAAATAATTGTTTGCGGAGGCTCATTCCGTTCAGGTGAGTCTGATTGCCTTGCTAACTGCTGCGCCCAAACATAAACAACCCAGCAGGAGGACCAGGGTTTTTTTAGTGGCAATCAGGGTCGGACTGGCCATTTGGCATACCGGGCATTTTCCAGGTGGGCCAATGTGCTATCAAGGCTGACCTTTTATTAATTTATTTTTCGTCTCACCGGCCCATAAGAGCTGTAGATTGGCAGCCCAACTGACACTGGGCTGGCCCAAACAACTTTTTCAAACACCTCCCCCTTTCCCTGTGCACTGGTAATTCATTCGTCAAAAAAAAGCCAGTACAGGAGTTCATTACCTGACCACCGGCCCATGAAACACTCCTCTGCGGCCAATTGGTTCTTTTCTTAACTGACATGGGGCTGGCCTAATCATATCTTTAAACTCCTTCCTATTTTGGCTCTGTGCTTGTTTGTCTTGTGACATTTTTGAACGCGTATAAAGCAAATAATATCATCAGAACGGCTATTTAACACATTTTGTACACAGACATTTCAGTTAGTTCTTTTATGTCTTTCATTTTAAACTAAAGAGTCTTACTGAATGTGAGAACATTATTTTTAACCACCATTCATCAACATTAATAGTGAGACTGCAGTTAATTATCTATTATTGGTTGTGGGGTGAGTAGAAGGCAACTTTTGGGGCATGGTGTTAGAGGCAGCTTTTCTGTAGGTAGTTATGAACAATATACATACATGAAAGACATGCACACTTTTTAAAATCTCTCTCTCTCTCTCACTCTCCCTCTCTCTCTCTGTCACACACGAACAAATACAGAATGCCATCTCTTTATTTCCCCAAATACTCATTCAAAGATTCAGCTGCATCATTTTTGACTGGATAAGTTCACAATTTATTGAATATTACTTTGTTGGTATACACATTCATGGTGCAAAGATGTGTGTGCAATTGTATGTGGTGGGCCGTTCTACCCCAAAATGCTAAGTCCGCCCCTGGTGGCAATATATAATTTTTCATGCATTTTAGTGCTAAATTATTAAGATTTTGTAACATAAATATTAATGTAAATTCAGCTACATTTCCATATAAACAATTACTTTTTTTGGTACTGTCCAGAGAACACAAAGAAAGCGCATCTTGGGATGGTAAATTACAACATATTCATGTTAGGCGGAATTCTAGATGTACATTTGATGTGTAAAACTGCTCTGAGGAAAACTGGAGAGATAGTGTCCCAGAAATTTTTGTAGAACTCAGCAGGGAAGCCGTCTGGTCCAGGGGCTTTATTATTGGGCATTTTCTTGAGGGCTGTGTGAAGGTCAGTCAGTGATAGAAGTGTGTTTAGTTCATCTGCTTTATCCTTGGTGAGCAATGGTAGTTGTATGTTGTTGAGAAAATCCTTGATATCTTTTGGGTCTGGGTCAATGTCTGTAGTACATAGTCAGTAGAAGTCTTTAAATGTATCATTGATTTCTTGAGGGGATTGCATGAGCTTCCCTGCAGAGTTCTGAAAGGCAGGAATGATTGAGTTTTCTTTATTGTATATCAGAAGATTTGCTAAGTATTTCCCAGATTTATTGTTGTGTTTGAAGTGATCACATCTAAGTCTTTGCCTGGTAAATTGTGTCTTCTTATTGATAATATTGTTAAGCTGTTATTTTATATTCAATTAATTCTTTCTCAGTTTGTGAGGTTGGATTATTAATACTGGTGTTAAGAGTGATAAATTTTTTGTTCTATATGTTTTTCCAATTCTTGTTCCTTTTTCTTTTTGTGTGATGAATATGAAATTATTTTTCCTCTCATTACTGTCTTTGCGGTTTCCCATAGTAGTGTTGGTGTGATTTCTGTAGTGTCGTTGATTTCCAGAAAGAATGCCCAGTTTTTAAAAAAAAAAAGAATTGAAGTCTGGATCTCTGATAAGAGAGGTATTAAAACACCATTTGTTAAAGAGTTGTTTAACTTGGGTGATGCTTAATTGGAATGATACAGGGGCATGATCACTAATTATGATAGGATGGATTTTAATGTTTGATATTTTGGATGTGACTGAATTACTGGAAAGAAAGAAGTCAAGACAGGAATATGACTGGTGGGGCGAAGAAAAATTGGTGTACTCTCTTACTGATGGGTTTTCTAGTTGCCAACTGTTGCCAAGACCCAAATCATTCATATATTGATGTATTGTTTCTGTGGATTTACTATTCCTAGATTGGGGGGAGTTTGATGATCTGTCAAAAGTAGGATTGAGAACTTGTTTAAAATCACCCCCAGTTATGATTATGGAATTTGAGAGGGTGGATAGATAATTAAAAAATGTATGAAAAAAAAGGATCGTCAGAATTAGCACCATATATATTTACAATAGTGAAATTTTGATTGTAAATGGAAACACTGATTATAAGTGGATGAGTATACTTAAATTGTGTAGTTTTTAGTTTCTGACTCGGTTAAATGATTTGGTTAAATGGGTTTCTTGTATAAGGCAAATGTCTGCCTTTAAACTGATTAAAAGATTTATACATTTTGTTCTTTTTACCTGTGAACTAACCCCATGGATGTTCCATGTATCAAATATGAGTGAAGTCATTACTGTTATGTGAGGTGAAGTTTATAATTAATTGGTTTTGGAATGTGTTCGTGTGTGTGTGTGTGTGTGTGTGTGTGTGTGTGTGTGTGTGTGTGTGTTTGAGTGATGACATGGATATATGCAAATGGAGATGGAAAAGAAAGGAAAGAAAAAAGATAAAATAAAACAGAGAGAGAGAGAGAGAGAGAGAGAAAAAGAAGCAACATAAGAGAGCACTGCAGTGGAGTGGATGCAACTCCAACTTAGATAGATAAATACTTTTTCATATAATATAAGATTTTCATTTTATATCATGGTTTTGGATTACCCAATTATGTTTGAGGAAACGGACAGGAACGAGGCGTATGTAAGAACATACAACATATACAAGAAGGACACATACATATAGAATCTACAGGAACATGTAAGAGAGAGAGAGAGAGAGGGAGGGAGAAGGAGAGAGAGAGAGAGAGAGAATGTATGCTACAGTGAGAGAGAGGAGGAGAATGTGGACAGAATTAGAGACAGAAGCTTTAAGCGTGTTCCTAGTTTTGGCAGAATGGTGACAGCGAGGTGTAAGGCTATGGTGCTGGCGAATGTCATAGCCAGGTAGTTGCAGTGCGGTCCCCGTAGAGAACCCTATCTACATTCAATTTGTCCACATATAATGTTGCTCGTTTCCCCTTCTCTCTGTAACTCTGCATGATTGGGAGAAGGATTTTCCTGCGTTATTGAATTTCTTTGGGGTACTGATCGTGAATACCGTAACTGGTTCCTTTTAGTTCCTTTGCTTTGCTTTTGATAAGTTCCTTTTGTTTATAATGTTCAAATTTTGCAATGATTGCTCTTGGTTTCCAAGATCTATTGATTCTTGTGCCTATACGTTGGACGCAGTGAAAAGTAATTCCACTGATAGAATCGAGAGGAAGTTTCAGGGCAGACAGCATACATTTTTTTATTGCTTGTTCGGGATTGTCAGTAGTTTGCTCAGCGATTCCAGAAAAAATCAAATTGTCCCGCATGCTGCGACATTGTAAGTCCAGAATAGTTTCTTTCATCGCTTTATTTTCGTTAGCCCGTGTGGCAACTTGGGCAGAGAGGGTGTTGATGGTACTTTTGAGTACTTTCTAGTTATTAAGGTACTTGAGGTATTTTCAAGTTGTAGTGTTTCGTTTGGTGTTTGTGAGAAATCGAGACTTATATTATACTCAATAATACACATTACATTATTGCATCTAACATAGCACACACATAGACAGCACACAAACCAACCACACACATGGACGCACACACACATCCACTTACATGTGTACACACACGCAATCATACTGACACAGAACACTAATTTGTAACAAGCCCTTCATACTCAGTTAGTTAGTTCAAACATGAGTACATTAAGGTTTGTCACATGGAATGTACGCGGTATGGGTTCCAAAAAAAGAAATTTTAATCGTCTTAAAGAATTACAGGCCGACATTGTCTACCTACAGGAGACTTACTGATCCGACACAACAACTAACACACTCACCTCACCACAGTTCCCTCATGTATACTCAGCAACAATTCTAAACAAAGGGGAGTAGCCATATTACTAAACAGAAAAATACACTTTACTACCATCAATTCTTTTGCAGACTCAGATGGCAGATTTATTATAGTTCATTTATCTATCCATAATAAACACATATGCATCGCTAGTATATACGGCTCAAATAATGACGACCCCTCCTTCTTTCACACTCTCTTCGCTTCACTTTTTAACCATTCTCATACCACACTTATAATAGGAGGAGATTTCAATCTGGTATTTAATCCTGAAGTTGATAGGCTCAGTACTGCAGGCAGCTATAGGAATTGTCAATCTACAGAAACGTTCCTAAGGGACTTGGGCCCATGCGATGTTTGGAGCTCTCACCAGCACACCCTTAGAGAATATACCTTCTTCTCGCCTGTACACCATTCATATTCTCACTTAGACCACTTTTTACTTAGCAGCTCCTTTATGAAGGCACTCAGATTCACCCTATTACCATCAGTGACCACGCACCCGTTTCACCCTGACTAACGCAAAGGTCACACCTCCAATCAGACACTGGAGGTTTAACACATCACTACATAAAGATGAAAACTTCATAAACTAAAAAAAAAAAGGAATGGGCCTTGTTTTTATACAGAAATGACACACCAGGAATCTCACCATGTGTTCTTTGGGAGACAGGGTAAGTATTCATGCTGGGTAAAATAATTTCCTACACCTCACATAAGAAAAGATTAGAAAATTCAATCATATCAGAACTTGAGCAAAAAACTCTTTAGAGGCTGAGTATGCTGTCTCACCCCAGGAACACATTTTGAGTGAATTAAGGAAATTAAAACTTAAATTAAATGAAATAAACACACAGTTCCTGGTGCAAAGACTTAGATTGGAAAACTTTGAATACAGCAACAAAAATGTCAAATTTCTAGCCAATCAAATAAAACTAAATAAAGAAAAAGGAATGATTGATTATGTAACTCACTGTGTAATATTACTCATGACCCTGAGGAAATAAATAAAACGTAGAAATTTCTATAAAAACTTGTACGTCACAAATTGATCCACCAGATGCTGACATCAAAAATTTCCTCAATAATATAAACCTTCCAAAATTACAGAAAGATCAGGTTATGGCTTTGTATGCACCCATCACAGTGATGGAACTCCATGATGCCCTTCATCATATGACCAGTAAGAAAGCACCAGGTCCAGACGGGTTTTCAACAGAATTATATAAAGAATTCTGGACTGAAGTGGAGCCGCCAACACTTGCAGGTTAATAAACCTAATAGACTATTCTACTACTATAATCATCTCTTTAGACGCAGAAAAGGCATTTGATAGGGTAAATTGGAAATTTATTTTTGCAATATTAAGTAAATTTGGTCTTGGGACCTCTTTTATTCATTGGATCAAAACATTATACAGCTTTCCTATCGCATCAGTCAGGACCAATGAGCACACCTCACCTAGTTTTAGTCTACAGACAGGCCCGTAGCCAGGGGGGGTTCAGGTGGTTCGAACGACCCCCCCCAGCCAAAGGTCCCAAATGTGTTCGGTTTTTTAGGTAATAAAGTATTCTTTTAAATAATGATGCATAATAATTGGAATCCCTCAAAAAAAACTAAACCAAACTGAAGCCCTTATAACCACTTCTGTGATTCTCCTTGATGGCACACGACATATAACAACCCACTGCCCAGCAACTGACGTTTTTTTTTTTTTAAATATGTGAGGCGGCATCCTACATCCATATAATACCGCCGGTTCTACGGTGGCACAAACGTCCTGCCCCCTTAAATAAAACTTTTAGAAATTGAAAATAATAGATTACCCACTGCCGCGGCAGGGCCAGTGACGTCTTTCCTGCCCAGCTGGAGGGGTCCTGGGCCGCCCAACGCCCCTGCAGGGGGGCATCCTGGGGGGTGGTAGGACTTTTGGGGTGGGAGAATCCTGCTTGTTTTTTTTTGGGGGGGGGGTTGGGGGGTAGTAGGGCTCCTCTCGGGCGCGAGAGGAGCGGGCCCTGGACAGCCTTGGAACAGTGGGTGACCACTAGAGGTCACCCTTATTTAAGTTTGTTTTTGGGTTTGGGTTTTGGCTTTTATTTTGATATGTGTTCCTGTTTAGTCACTGCTGGTGTTTAGTTAGGTTATGATCACAGTGTTTTGGGTTTGTGTTTAGTGACGTTTGTTTATTGATTCTTTGGGTTTTGTATTTAAGGGGTTTTGTTTCAGTTTATGATTGTGGGTTCACCGTTATTTTTGGTCTTGTTGTTGGTATAATATGGGGCGAAAAAAGCATCAGAGACGGAAGAGAAAGCAGGCAGAAGCATCATTATTGCAGAATATCGAACATATGTTCAAAAAGACTGCCAAACAGAGTAAGGCTGTTATACCTCAAGATCGTCAACCCCACAGTACACACTATGGGTGTCAGAAGCAAAATAAATGCCCAAAAATTACTGGAGTATATGCCATTTTCTTTAGTATGGTGTCTTTTATTGCCTCTATCCAATAACACTACAAAAGAAGATTTTCTTTTCCCATGGACGTGTCCTCTTTGTGGACCTAAAAAAGTGCATCCAGACGGGATTTCTTAATCGCAAAATGTCTGGAATTCGGGTTTTGCTTCTTACAGTCCCCATTCATTGTGTACATTTTTGTATTAAAGCCCCGCACCGGACTGTTTTCTAGATCCTGCTTCCGCTAAATTTTGGGCCATTACAGGCTGCTCACGCAATCATTCTAAAAAGCAGCCTTTCCACTGCACATGAGATTCGGACACGACTGTCGCATTTCTCCCCCTAGTGGCGGTAGCACCAAACTCTCAAACTGGTTTTTAAACTTTTGAACTCTCTCTGTGTGTTAGTATGTTTGTGTGTGGGTTTTCAGGTTTTCACTGGGATCTTCAACCATTTCAACTTCAACTTTTTTTTCTCTCTCTCTGTATTTTCTCTACCCCTGTCTGATTTGGCTTAATTTTAAATCAAATGAATAAATAAATAAGTAAAAAGCTCAGATAACAAGAGGGGCATATACTGTCAAGCCCAAGGAGAAATGAATAATGTTAATTTAATGAATAACGATTGGCTACTTTCAAAACTCCTGCCTCTGAGTACAAGCGTGTATCACCATCTCTTTGTGTTCTCTCGACAGTACTAAAAAAAGGTTAGGTTATACTTTAAATGGAAATGTAGCTGAATTTACATTCATATTTCTGTTACAAAATTAGTACATTATATTTTTCTTATGAAAAATGATGAAAAATTATATATTGCCACGAATAAAGCAAAATAAATGCGGAGGATATCTGCGGTTGTCACTAATTTGCAGTTGTTTCGCTGAACAATTAGTAGTTAGGTTCTAAGAAAAAATCCGCAAATGTTTGATTATATGTCATTGTGCTTTTACAGCATGTTAATTTATTAGACAAGTGGCACAGGACAAGACTGGTTTATTAATTTGTGCCTACAATGCTTGCATAGGGTGTGTGCAAGGTACACAATAATTAAAATAGTTGAGTTCAGGATACTCAAGTGGACAGTATCCTATAGTTGCAGGGTGACAGCCTATCCCCACCCCCAAAAAATGTATATATTTATCATACATATTTTCACACAAATCTCTTTTTTGAGTACCAATGAAGAGATAAATTCACTCTAGATATGCTGAAATTGTTAATGCAATTTTTCAGAAATGGTTGGCCTGACAAGCACTTTCCTGTATGTATTAGCATAAGGTCTCTCATCCCTTTCATTTTAAGTCTTTAATACACACAAACACTCACTTGGGACCAAGGTCCAGTCCTCCACTGGGCGGGGCAGAAATGCCGGTTGCAGGACCGGCGACCCTCAGGCCGGTCATCATTGCAGTATTTGGAGTTGATGGTTTTCTGTGTGCCATCTGGCTGAGGCCTCACACAGCGTACAGGTCGAGTCTGAGTGCCTGTCTTACCACATGACTTACTGCACTCCTCCCAGTCTCCTGTCACCCAACTGCAAAACACACTCTTTAGCAGTACATCTTTGAGTACACTTTTTTAACCAATCACCTGCTTTTAGGAAACTCGAGGCTTCCCAACTACCACTGGTCACAGCAGATTGCTTACACTGGCTCAGAACACTCTTTCTGGTTGCATGCTCGGCTGATGGCGCGAGGTTTGGCGATGTTGGCACAGAGAGTGCGGTGCACCATCTTACCATCTGATTTCCTGCGGCAACCAAAGCGCGTGTACTGCTTCCCTGCAATGCAGGAAAATATATCACTGCTGTGGGCAACCACTTAAGGCAATCTACTTAAGGCATGCAGCCATGATTTTAGTGCAAGAATACCTCCACCACACGGCTTGGAGCAGTGGGACCATTTCTTCAGAGCCCACTCAAAGTAGACTGTGTTATCCTGGGGTATGCTGTTCTCCATAGATGAAAGTGGGTCCTCTGGCAGGATGTACTTGTAAGACAGCGTAACTTTGGATGTGCTGTGAGATTGGACCTAGAGAGAGACACACAGTGAACCATATTTTTGCTACAAACAAGCATATCTTCTGGGCACCAGCATATCTTCTGAGCCTTTTGGAAAATGCACAGGCTATCTATAACTAAAGATCTGGGATAATGTAAAGCAATTAAAGTAATGGTTTTGGTCAAAAATCAAACCGACACACACTTCCCCTTACCTAACATGCAGCAGTTAAAACTAAAACAGGCTTGTTGTCTGAAGTCTGTGTACTTAGTTTTGAACTAGAGCTTGTTTGTCTAATCATATCTGTGAAAGGCTGGTATGGCTGCAGGCTTTTGTTTCAATGCAGGAGCTCACAATCAGTAGTTTGAAAGCCGAACAACTGAGTACACAAGTGGAATCAGTTGAGTGCCTGTTTGTGAGGAATGGTAGCCTGTAGGCACCTGGGTCTATTGTGGATAGAATCAGGCACTCCATGCACTAGAAGTTTCTAGCTGCCAGATTAGATTTAAATATGCCTAAATCCTCACGCATTTGCTGTGATCTATAAATACTTATAATTTCTGAACTGTTTATTATGAAACAATATGTCACAAGAACAAAACAATATTGTGGAAATAAAAAGTAATAGGTACTAGGGAACAATCACATATGCATGATTTTAAGTTTTTTGTAAATTTTCACAAATTTCAGCATTAATATATATCAGTTTAGTGTTTTACACAGTATTAGTGGTTTTTTGAGAACTGTGTGATTCTTAAATTAAATATTGGGTAAAAAAGGCAATGTGGCACTAAATTAGACAAGAAAACTGATTTTTCAACCAATAATACAATAATATGACTCTCTGACATCTGGCGTATCACTTGTGTGCATTTTTATACACCAATGCATTCTATTATAGTTGAACATCTGCTTTCTCATGACTTGGAACACAGATAAAATGTAATACTGGCAGAATGTTTGTTTGAAATGCTCAGCAAATACACAAACATTACATAGTTTTAAAAAAGCAAATATAGAGGCTGTTCAGAGAACTATGGGAGGTCATACTTACACCATACCATATTTAGAAGCATGCATCTGAAAACAACAAAAATGTAAAAAACTGCAAAGGTGTGTCACATAGGAAAAGCACTAGAAATGTATATTATAATTTGTTACAGTGTTTAAGACAAAAATCATTCTGAATCTCAGAATCAGAATCAGAAAACTTTATTTATCCCAGAGGAAATTGTTTAAATGAGTCCAATGACTGATGATAAGATCATCTGTTTATCAACAAGTTAGGACTCCTAAATCCTCTCTAGTCCCCCCATCCTCCCATTACCAGATAATGATACTGTGCACAAGTATCACCCACGTTCAAACTGTTCTGATCCTCCAGCAGTAAAGGAAAACAAAACATTTTTCCATCTGGCTCATTGTCATTACCATGATGAAGACCCCGTATCTCAGTGGGCCTGTGGTCTGGATCATCTCCATGTCATCATCGTTGCTGTACTCCCACAGAATGCCTTTCTCAATTACTGTTCTGGACTCGGGAAAATCGCCCTCGTTGTTCAGAAACAGGTGGTCAGTGGCCTGGTTCTTCACCGCTAATGGGAAATATGTCAACTTTAGGATGACCGTAACTCTCTGCACAGTATTACTCATGATTATATAAAATTGAGCAAAGAAGAATTACGATCAGTCCTGGATAAGCTGTTATTGGGCTGTGATAGGTAGGAGTAAATGAGATGAATAAAAACAAAATTGGAGATAAAACCGAGAAGCACTATTTTCCAGAGCTTGAGATGTTTCATGGGCACAAAGGCGGTGAGCTGCAACTTCTAAAGGAGCCTCACCACCAAGAAGAGCCTAGATCCATCAGTAAAAAGCAGGCAGAGGCCAAACACTCAGACACTCAGTAGTATGAGCAGTAGATTGTACCAAGTTATATGAGTATTGCCTCAAATCCTTACCCAGAATGTGTGGTGTTCCTTTAAATTCTCTGATCAGAACATGCCTCGCTCCTCTGGGAATTTCCAGGATCTTCAGTAAACCTGAGGGTTTATTTTAAATAATAATGAGGAAACTACTTACAAAGATAAACATAATGCATTGCTGTGCTTTGTTGTACCAAAAATGCTTAGTGTTAGTTTTCCGGTACAGACATGGCCTAAAGCCTGGAATAAAATTTTTTATTTAATTAAATTAAATTAAATTTTATTTATTTTTTTTTTTACTCTGACTTCCGGTCTGCTTGTACTCATAGTCAGCTTAGGACTAATTCAAGCTAAGTATGTTAAAATGCCTCTACAATGGCATGGCAGTTTAAATGCTGGTCATGTTTTTGGGAGATTACATGTTCTATCCCTTGCGCAGGACCCTGTTCACCTGGTTTCTTGGTGCTACGGGTGAAGTTTCCTTTGACGATCTTGCAGGTGGAGTTGTCTCCTCCACATACACCACACTTATCCTCCTCCAGCTCTGAGGCAATCACATTATCACAGCCCACTTTCTGCACAAACAGCATTAGCAATACAGGCACAAATATAGAAAGGCATATAAAGGGTCTCTATGTTGTCTCTGGATCAGATACACAGGCAAGAATGGAAATGGAAAAATAGGCAATGTGAAGAAATTCAATTGTACATCAGTCAGGTTAGTCTCATCAGTGCTTTCTGTAACAATTATAAAGTCTTAAGCACAGTATAATTTGACAATTATTTTCACATGCATATAAATTAAACTTTTTAGACTTTTGTTTTGCTGAATGAAATACCATCATTTTCATTTTTGTTTCATCAAAAAAATGTCAGTAATCCAGACTAGAGCCTATCAATATAGAATGTAAACATAATGTATTATATAACTATAGATTACTGATTAAGTAACAAACAGAAAAAGCAAACAGCAAAAAGACAAAAGTAACTCTAGACTAGGGTTGCTAATTAAAAGAGAGAATCCCTAGGCTCTTCCTGGACATTTTGCCATTCTGTTGCCTGTGGACATTGCTCGACTAAAATGTAACCTTCACATAGAACAGGCAATCAAAAGCATAAGCACACACACAAGTGCACTAGTATATTACCATTACCATTGAAATTATAAGTAGCATATATATGATTTCTGGCTCAGGACTTTTTACATGCAAGCTGAATGGCGACCGATCAGATTACTAATATGGCATAGTCATCAATTGTGTCATGGCCATAGAGTCACATGCTTGAAATGTTATGAATTGTTATGAATTGTTACATTCATTGTAAAATTTTGGGGCAAACTTTAAGCAGCTTGTTTTAGCAACATGTGGCCAGTGCCAGCAGCCATGGTTGTCACACCCGAGGAAACTCGGACGAGAATGCAACGGAGCCAGTTGCTGAATTTTAGGTGGCATACAACCCTGGACAGGTATGAGTGACGTCTTGTGTATGAGTGGTGGTTGGTGGCGCTTGTTCATGTCCTTTCCCCACAGCACAACCATGACAATGATATTGGGTGCTGTGATGAATTTACGCAGGTTCAAGTTAAACAGTGCACAGCTACAGCAGATTATGTAAACAGATAAATAAAAAATAAAATAAATAATACCACCCTACAACAATTACACTTAGGTATTGCTACTCCCAAACTATTTAATAATTTACTTTAAAATATACATTGTATTTTATATTCTATAAAACACATTGAAATATTTTAAATAAAGAAAATATATAAAATATAAAAATTTAATGATTTAAGATTTGCTGAGGGCACAGCACCAGATTTAAAATTTGCTGAGGGCACAGCACCAGACTTCACATGTCCCTGTCATATTTTAGTGTTTTTGTCATTTTGATAAACTGACAACAATATAGAGAATCCTGACAAGCTAATACCTGATACTCAGTTAATATTATTGGGTAATACTATCAGTTTATCAGAATGTCAATGAAAGTAGTTCATTGACTGTTCAAAAAACTATTAAAAAAAAACCCAAAAAAAACAAGCATACAGTGAGTGTACTGTCACTGTAGGCAGCTGCCTAATTTGCTTCTAAGAAAACAATTTGCTAACAATTCACTTACAGCTCCGAAAAAAATAAGAGGCTGCAAAAATGATCAGTTTCTCAGGTTTTATCTTTTATAGGCACAAATATTGAACTGACCAGCTTTGTCTTCATTTTTAAGAACTGCTGATAATATTTCACCAAAATGTCAAAATAAATATATACTCAGCAAAAAAAGAAACGCCCCTTTTTCAGGACTGTGTATTTCAACAATAATGTTGTAAAAATCCAAAT
>JBBPCY010013373.1:0-15365 GCA_037974405.1 Brachyalestes nurse
ATCGAATCTTAACGGAATTATTTACTTTATTACACTGCTACTTATGAATCAGATTCCCATGACTTTTCCATAACTTTTGGTGTATTATTGGTTTTCCAAAACTTTTCTAGGTCTGGAAATTGCTCTTTTCAAAGAGCACAGAGTGGTGTCGCACCGCAGCTCCTCACATTCACTCTGGTTTGTGAAAAAAATCCACAGACAAGATGAAGGAAAGAGTATAAAAAAAATCCTTGTTAAAATGAATTCTAGCATTAGTAAAATCTACACACAGTATGCTTTAATGTTTCAAAGTGTGTTAAGGTTAACCAAACCAATGTTCCACCAAATTAAGATCAATCACATTAAGATCCATCTTCTATGAAGAGATCATAAAATAAGAAAAGTTTGACAAAAACATCTTTAACAAAATTGTATATTAACAGTAAATGTGAATTTATTCTCTGAAGAAATGTCATATTTCTCATTATATGATTACTTAAAAGAACATTGAAATATCATTATCTTAATTTATCTTATTCTGTTTATATTGCATATAGCACCAGTCAAAGATTCAGTCAACTCCTAGAACACTTTTCTTTTTCTTTTTTTTTACTACTTTCTAATATAATAATTTTCCAACCATATACAAAAACTAAAAACGTAAAAAGTATTCTCTAAAACTATATATTTTTATCATGAATTCATTAGGTAAAAAATGAAGAAAACATACAAGTGTGTCTAAACCTTAAAGGGCCACCCTGGGGCTCCATGAACATCATTCTTTCAGTTGTTTATTAATTTAGTATTATTAAACACATGAAGATAAAATCCATGTACTGTATTTTCTACACAAAAAATTGTACAAAGATATCTCAAGCTCAAACTTAATTTGTATTGGTTTTTTTGGAATACATATCTGTTCCTTTAACAACTTTGTAACAACTTTGGGAACAGAAGAGACCAGTTTCTGGAGTTTTGAAAGTGAAATGTTGCCCGATTTCAGCTGCAGTTTGTTGGTCCAAAATCTTTGTATATATTATTGAGCATTAATGGTGCCTTCCCAGACATTCAAGCTAACCATGTCATGTGCACCAATGAGCCCTCATACCATCACAGATGGATTTTGAATTGTGCAATGGTAAGCCAGATACCCCCTCTCCTCTTTAGCCTGGAGGCTGTGGTGTTCATGACTTAAAGGCATTTTCCACTTCAGTCCTTGCATTTGTGGATTCAGCAACAAACTCTGTTCACAGACACTGGTTTTTGGAAGAGCCCATGCAATGATTTTGACCACAAAATCATATCTATTGTTAAATCAGTGTAACCAGAGGACCCAAAGATCCTGGTAATCGAATATTGATTTTTGGTGTTTCCCATGCAGTCTTTCACAGAGTGGTGAACAACTTCCTGACAGTCTCTGCTTCTCTTTTTATACCAAATCATGTTACTCACCTGTTACTAACCTAATTAGTCCAGAGATGTTCCACCAGGTGTTTTTTATAATTACAAAGGAATACATTATATTCATAAACAACGTCAACTTTTTAAATTAAATATGGATTTTCATGATTTGTAAATCTTTGCATTCTTTTTTTAATTTTTTTTATAGTTTTTATTTACATCATACAGTGTCCCAATTTTTTTGGAATAGCGTCATTTTGGAATTGTGGGTAATCTGTGTCTGTACTGTAATCTGTACTGTAAACCCGTCCAGCCTTGTTTGTCACAGTTCCAGTTGTTTTAAACTTTTTAATTATTGCTCTGACTGTGGATATGGGCAAGTTTAGGTGAGCAGCTATTTTCTTATAGCCATTTCCTGACTTATAAAGACTAGCACACTTGACCTACCCTACTTGAATGGCACACTCTCTTGTCTTTCCTATTTTGAAAAGAAATGGGCCTCGGTGTCACATCATATTTATACCCCACAAACAGAGGAAGTCATGGATTATTTAGTTAAATGTTCCTAGACACTCTGATCAATTAAAAAAAGTAAAGTATAAATTAGAAACATTCTTCAGTTACATGTATTTTATAGGACTCGTTTAGTGATTTAGCGACCTGTGATTTTGTTAAAAATAATTGTTTCTTAATAAAATAACGTTTAAAAAGTTAATACAGGTTAGATGTTTTTCTTCTATTGTTTCAGTGTGAATGTAAATTATCAAAAATGAAATTAATTTACAACTTTTTCACATCTTTATCAGGTGTGCCAATAACTGTGGAGGGCCCTGTAGAAGCACCACCATCCGGCCTATGTGAGCCCCTTTATATGTCTGAGTAGTGGTAGTGCTGTACCTGTACAAATTTGCTGTTTAAGCAGAGATTCAGGAAAAAAAATAACTGGAAAAATTGTCAATTGCTCTTTCCTCATAAGAGAAGTGTTTTCTCTTCCAAAAAAATAAGAAAAGCCTCCAAATATCAGGGTGTTTTATACTACCAACATGTCTGTAGAACCTCAGAATTAGCAGCCAAGCCAACCCAAAAATTTTGATGCTTTCACAGAAGCAGAGATAAACACAAAAAGCAATGTAAAAAACTCTAAGCTAACCCCTTTTAGCCAGAGACTAGATAAAAGTCTGTGTCCAAGGATAGTGCATACAAGGTGTAACCATGATACATTTGTTCATACATAGAAGTAAAACTGACATGCCAAATTTCATTTTGGCTTTATTTTTGTAGTTCAACTGCTGGTGAAAAATAACTAACCGGAAACTAAAAGAAAAATAGTAACTAAATAAGATGAAATATACAAAAAAGATAAAATATAAAACAAATTCATATAAATACACATCGTTTACTTTTGTGACTGCCTCTTAGTAGTAATCCCTCGCTTTTCGCGGGGGTTAGGTTCCAAGAGCACCCGCGTTGTTGCTCCCAGAACACTTTAATTTCATTTTAACTGTTTAATGCATTACCCTTAGAGAAAATATAAAGGTATTCGCCTCTTTTCAAGGTAAACCCATCTTTTAATTTAAATTCCTCGTCGAGATATGCAACTCAGAAGGCTGCGGGACAAAAGTATTGTGACACCGCGGCGAGGTGAATGGGTCCCCTTGTGTGAAAACATCCAGAAAAAATATATTTTTGCAGTTTCCGCATTATTGTGGGGATTTCCGCTTAAAACTAGTTCGGTTCTCAAAAAAAATCCGCGTGTCTCAATCTGTGACTCCTGATCCGCGTAAAACTGGGGAATTACTGTACTGTTTTTTAATAACAGAGAAAACTAGTGATTAATGATATCTAAATTATTTGAGTATTAGCAGCTAATTGGCTTTTAAAAAATTATCAGCATCAGACCAATGTTTAGATTTGAAACATTTTTCAAACCAATATTTGATGACTGTTATCAAATACTGTGGGTTTAAGTCAATACTAGCCCTAGATATACCTGTCAGCAGGAGCTTCCCACACTTAACACACAGCTGGCAACAGAATCAGTTTCTTGTACTTATGCGTGTTACGTACTTTGCCTAGGTGTCTACACCTTGAATTTCACATGCTCATTAGCAGAAAACACTACCAGCTGTGTACCCTCCAGGAATTAAATTTGCAACAACAAAGTCAGTCACATTAAAAGCTGGAAAAACTGTAAACACTGAAAGTGGTTTTAGCAGGAAAAAATGACAAGGAAATTAGCGTCTCTTGGTGAACAGTCTAAAACTGTGCATTGTTTTTACTGAAATAGCTTCTGGTTCCCACAGCAGAAAGAGCCCTGTAAACCATACAAAATGTACTTCAACAAAGTGTAAAGACACTTTAGAGTAACCTTCCAAGGAGTGGATTAACTCCTGGGGTGGGGTGGATTAACTCCCCCCAAAAAGCCTACCTCAGGATAATTACCATGCACATATTACCAATAGCAGATAAACTGAGCAAAACTGAACATTACATGAATATCACAATATTTTGTCAACCATAAAATAAGTAAAATACTTGATTATTGAACACATACTGTATATTGTAATTTATTAAACAAAAACTTTAAGACATGAGACACTCACTGGTAGAGGGTAAAATGATAGCTGTATGTTAAGGTCCAGTAGCCTCTAATGCTAATTGGGTCAGAAACCAAAATGTTGCCAAGCTGGCACATTATAAACTGATTAATATTCCGAGCTAGTCCAAATGGCTAAATATATTACCATTAGAAAAAAATGCAGGATGCTTGGTTCTCCTATATAAGGTTGCATAATGCAATTTAAATGTGACTGAATTTGGACTAAGCTTACCATCAATCAAGTTTACCACCCATTACCATCTAAAAATCAGATCTGTGACCCAAGTCAGTCATCTAGTCAGGTGTGTGACCCAAGTCAGTCATTGTGCTGCCATGATCACTTCACTTTTTGCTTTTATGTTATACAAAGCCAGCCGGGAATCACTGAAATTTGACAGTTTTTAAATCATATTTAAGTGTTTTTTTAGGTCAGAATATCTTGAAAATAAGTGTGTCTGCAGCAATATTTTGCACATTTTCTGCAAAATCAAACAAAAAAACAAACACTGCCTTAACTCTTGAAACAGTAAAGTGAAAAAGACATTCTGACAAACATGGATGTACAGACATGCTTTTTTCCAAAGGCTGACAAACTTCAAAACTGCTCCCCAGCCCCCTCTCCATCTGCTTGCCATATTTTCGAAACTAAAACACACCATTGAGTGGGGCAACAAGACAGGCCTTGTCTAGGGCATGGAGCTTATATGGGAGTCCTACAAAAAAGAGGCACTCTGGGCCCCAGCTAGTCCAGGTTAAAATAACAAGACCCCTCCCAGCAGCCCGCAGACATGGGCTAGTAAAAAAAACACACACACACACACACACACACTCCAGTAGAGGTATGTGCATGTAAACAGAAATACAGTTAAGTGAAGTTAATGAGCTTCCCTTACTTAGCATAGTGGAAAATCATTGTATCGTGCCTGTTGCTGTAAAAGATAGAACTGCCAACAGCCATCACTGACTAGAGAGGGAACTAAAGCAAGAAGGATATGGCTGTAAAACTTTCAAAGAGGCAGACATATCTTATATTTCAGTTGGCTCTCTGATCACAAATGTCTCCAAATCAGCTTTAGGCTTGCTAGGACAAGATCATGGCTACCTGTGTTATTCCAGCTAGTGTGTTTAAAGAGGCCCTGGCTGCTCTCAGTTTTAAAATGAATGAGGTTTTTGGCAGTAGAAGTTACACATTCCAGGCTGGGCACAGATGGGCCAGAAGCAAGGCCCATTACAAGTAAAACACAGTGTTGGCCCTACCAGCATCAAAGCACTCACTGTCTGCAGCAGCAATGCAGACAAGGCCAATTTAAAAGAGGGAGAAAGAGACCAAGAAAGAGAAAGAGAGAGAGAGAGCCTAAGACGCAAGGAAACAAAAAAAAATCAGCTTGGAACTAGAGGCCACAGCAGGTAAAGGTGGAACAGAACCACATGTGTAGGAATTTATTCCACCTATGACAGCTAATTACTAGCTTTATTGTACTCTACCCACTAACATCATGTGTCTAGCAGGTTGGTAGGAGATTAGCTTTCCCTACCCAAAAAACCCCCAAAATAGACAGTCTCCATGGAACGCCATTTACGTCAGTGAGAGAACACTGTGCTTCCTCAAATAGATCCCAGCACACTCTTCTCCTTCAAAAATCTAATTTATTATCCTTCTAAAGAATGTGAGCACTAAATAATGTGGAGCTACTGAAAATCTTACTGTTTCTCTTTTGGTAAGGAAGGTAAGGAAAAATGTCTTTGGGTCGTATTAAAAATATCACTGCAACCTACTTAATCAGATGGGAAGTTTGTGAATGTCATCAAAATGTCATCAGAATGTCATCAAAAGTAAGACAACTAAATGGCAGCTTGACGTTTTAAAAGCTACCTCAAATAGTCATTCCCCTTTTACCTAGAATAAACTGCATGCTGTCCAGGTGGACCTGGCTCATCACAATTTGGCCACCCACTAAAGACTAGTTTGACGGTCCAGAGAGCAGTTTGAATTGACATAACCCCTCCCTCCATTAAGTAGAGGGTTTCCTTGAAGGAATATTCCAGGACTTTTAACCTAATCTCCATCTACTGCACTACTGCCAATGTGAAATCTAGTTCTCTGTTTCACAGATAGGACTAGTCTTTCAAAGGGAGGAATTTATGGTAATATGTTTCCAGTTTAGTGGTGTGAGGGAATTTCTCAGGCTCCTGACTAATTATGAATAGATGCCATAAAATCCCCATTACAGTAACTGTCATCAGAATTATTTTTTTCTGTCAATCTCGTATATGCAGTTTGATAAAACTTCTTAAGACAGCTTTGGTATGGTATTATTTCAGTCTCTCTCATTAGGATATAAAAACTGTAGTTGAATTGTTTGGTTTTGTAATGTTTTCCATAGAATGTAGCAATTCATAGTATAATGCAGGAGAATGCTTATAAATGGTACCTTTTCCACAAGAGGTTTTGAATGTAGTAAAAATGCAGCCACAAATAACACAGAACTTGCCTGAGACCAGTGCATGGATTACAAACAGCGCATGTAGCTGCGTTTACAGGCTGATTCTTTTTAATTAAACAAACAAACAGTGACATGTCTTTTTAATAACTGACCTGAGTTTTAGTGTCTTGAAGTCTGTTTGAATCTGCTGTGTCTTTACCTCCATAAGACTGATTTGTTGCTATATGTTTTGTCACTTTCCGGCCGCCATAGTGACACATCATAGACTTTCTCTGCAACACACTTTTAAGGCGACATGCCCCTCTGCCATTTCTCCCCATTCATTACAGTCGACTCAACCGCCAAACTTTTCATGAGAAAATGCCAAGTGTGACTGGATGGTGTTTGGAGAAACCCAAATTTTAGTTTTCATGGGCAAAGAAGGGTTGTGTTGTAAAGAAATTGCTCCTCACACAGACTTGAAAACTTTCTTTTGGTTCGGAAACTGGCGCTCTACCCATTGCATCATTGGGGGGGGGCAGGAATTTACCAGCTCTTAACAAGCCATTTATGGGTAATGATGCCTGAATGTGTTGCAGCATTCTTTAAGTAAATCACAACAAACAGTCACACGTCTTTTTTATATAACTGACCTGAGCTTTAGTGTCTCTTTAGTGTCTGTTTTATGAAGGTGTTGTGTGTTTTGTGTTTTTATGCACTTGGTTTCTTCGCATTTTTGTTCTTCCTTGGCATCCTTACGCATGTTGCGATCAACTCTCTCTGTGACAGACATTTTAAAGTTTGTTGGACCACTCTCTCTCTCTCCCAGCATTTTACAGATGTCTCTCAACCATTCTTTAAACAATCAATACTCTGCCCATGATCAACTAATCACAAAGTTGTATATATCATATTGGTCAGTTCCAAAATTCCTTATGAGCTCTGAGGAGAGTATGCGCTAAATTCAGCTATGAAAAAGAATAGTAAAAACTAGATTTACATTTCTGTGAGTGTCTCCAGAACAGAGCATCTGACACCAAACCTGATCTGAACCTGTTTTTACCTTAAATACTTAATTATGGGGGGATTTTAGTTCCCTTTTAAAGGGCCATCAGGCAGGGTGTTATGCGTGTGGCTCTGACAGCAAAACCTGCTCTCACTCTCAAACTAAAACACTTTAGCCCTTAGAACCCTATGGGTATTTTTACCGTTTTTGCATTACTTGTTCTTTTTAAAGACCAGCTAGTCTACCTAAATTCACAGAGCAAGGACACCGACAAGGCTATCAGGTCTACTCACCCGAAAGTAATTCCATTACTCAAGATAATCTATGTGCCTCCACCAAATTTCTGTTGTTACTGGTATCTGCAGACGGTATGCTATTCAAAAAGACAAAGAAATCAGACCAATCTGCGGTCACTTCCATATTCTGCATATTCTGCCTATGTCTGTGGGGCTTCATCTCTGCATATGCTAACCAGCTATCCCTGGATCTGCTTGCTCTCACTAAAAGCTGTATCCAATCAGAAAACACTGCTACCTCAGCTGCACTCCCTACCAACTATGCAATCTTTCATACCTCTCATTTGTCTGGATGAGGAGGTAGAACCAGAATTCTCATTTCCACTAATTGGAAATTTTCACAGCTACTGACTCCTAATTATGCCTCTTTCGAATACAATGCTAACCTGGTGTTTGCTCCTGTGAAACTCTGTGAAACAGCCATCTGCCGTCCACCTGGACTGTTGGACAGCCTTGTGGGTAAACTGGACACGCTGCTGTCTGTCATTCCTGACTATGACTGTCCTGGGTGACTTGAATATTCACACTGACAGTCCCAGCTCGGCTGACTTTATGTCCTTGATCTAGTCTTTTGACCTCAACCTGGCTTCCTCCAACACACAAAGCTGGCAAGGTACTTGACCTCATCCTCACTAAGAATGGTGCCTCTACACCTCTACACATCTCTGACCAATACCTTATTCGTTTTGATATCTGCCTTCTGGAACGGTCCCTTGTTCCTACAAGTCAGGTCTTGTACCGCCACAAGCTATGTGACCTCTCTACCATTCACTTTTCATCAATGGTAGCTTCTGCATTGCCTCTTCTCAGCACGTTTTCCTCACTTGAGGTCAATGATGCCACAGAATCTCTCTGTTCTACATTAAATTACATTAAATATTCTGTGTCCGCTATCCATCAAACCAACATGCTCTAGCCTTCCTCATCCATGGCTGACAGAGACCCTTTGAAGTCTGTGTACCAATCTCAGAGCTGCTGATAGAAAATGGCAGGGTCCCTTATTTCCTCCTTCTCATCCACCATCACTGATGCTAAAGCTGCATTCTACAGCAAGAAACTTAATTGCACCACAGACACTCAAAGCCTATTTTCTACCTTCAAAACATTGCCCCCACCTCCTCAACCTCCGCCAGACACAAACCTCTCGGCAGAGTTGTTCACCTCCTTTGTTTCTGAAAAGGTGGTGGCTATCAGTAGCCAATTCTTTGATTCACAGAGGGCCAACCATTGTCACATTATATCTACTCGGGTCAAAAGTACATCATTACGGTCTTTTACCCCTCTCACAGAGAGTGAGGTATCTAAACTCCTGATTTGTAGCTGTCCTACTACATGTCCATTTGACCCCAACCCTACACAGCTCTTCCAAGCCATCTCTTTAACTATCATGCCTACTATCATGCATCACTTACCTCCACAACATTTCCTATGCACTTCTGACAGGCTCAAGTCATGCCTCTGCTCAAACAGTGATTTAAGTTTTAAAAGCAGCAGCTCAGTCCTCCATTATAATCCTTCTGGATCTATCAGCTGCCTTTAGTACAGTTGATCACACCATTCTTTTATCCATGCTCTGGTACAAGCCATGGTTATCTCTCGCTTTGATTACTGCTATGCTCTTCTAGTGGGTCTTCCAGCTTGCACAGTGAGACCTTTACAGCTCATTCAGAATGCAGCAGCTAGGCTGGTTTTGAGCCTACACAAATGGTCACATGTCACCTCACTGCTGGTTGACCCACACTGGCTACCCATGGCTACCTGAATTAAGTCACTAACTCTTGCCTACAGAATGACATCTGGGTCTGCACCCAGCTACCTTAATCCTCTCATTCAGGCTTTGTCCCTCTGCCATCCCTACACACAGCAAAGCAAGTCCAGATTCTTCTTGCAAATTTCTGGGAATTTTCAAAGTTGAAAACTTTCCATGGGAATTAACAGGAATTTATGGGAATTAACGGGAATAAACTGGAAGTTTGGGAACATAAAATATAGTTGGTAAAATATATTGTAGCATAATCTAAATTAATGCAAATACAGTTGAGTATCTATACTGTTGCTAGGCGAGACTGACGCCACTCCATCTGGCATGTTTTTGTTTGGCATTTTTTTTTAAGTTTTATGATTTCATGTAAATATTCATCAGATCAATACATAGTATTGTATAGCCTATATATTTTTACTATTATTTTCGCTATTATTCTTGTGGCAAAACACCATCTCACTTCACTAGTATGGCAAGAACAAAGGAGACTGGCAGCAAATCCACCGGTGGTCAGGCTCCCAGGAAGCAGCTGGCTACAAAGCCTGCTCACAAGAGTGCTCCGGATACCGGTGGCGTGAAGAAACCTCACCGTTACAGGCCGGGCACTGTGGCTTTGAGAGAGATCCGCCATTGCCAAAATCCACAGAGCTGCTGATCCGCACACTGCCGTTCCAGCGCCTGGTGCGTGAGATCGCTCTGGATTTCAAGACTGACCTCTGGTTCCAGAGTTCCACCGTCATGGCCCTGCAGGAAGCCAGCAAGGCTTACTTGGTGGGTCTGTTCGAGAACACAAACCGGTGCGCCATCCACGCCAAGAGAGTCACCATCATGCCTAAAGATATTCAGCTGGCCTGCTGTATCCGTGGAGAGTGCGCTTAAACTAACTGCGCTTAAGGTCCCCAATGTGGAACGCCCTTCTGAACATCTGAGGATAACACAATCCACTGCCTGCTTTAAAAAAAAAGGACGTAAAACATTTATTTGTAATAGAATTTACTCTTAAAAGGATTATAAACTTTTTAATTTAATTTATCTATTCTTTAATTTTTATTTCCAGATAACTTCTGTAAAGTGACCTTGAGAGTTGTGAAAGGCATTATTATTATTCCATCACAGGTACATATGCATTGCATTCCTCCATCACATGTACAATGATTTCTAAAATTCCGTACTACTAAAGCTACATTTTGGAGCCCACAACACAGATACAGACTATTGAAGCCACAATTTTGAGCCCAAGGACTACATAAAGTCAAGCAAGTTTCCATTATATATTTGAGGTAATATTTTGAGGTAATATTTGATCTATGATGCTAAAGTTTAACTAACAACTATTAAATCAAAGTGTATTCACATAGCAGCTAACTGGTAAACCAGATATGCTAAATATAAGCTAGCTAGCACCATTTCATTAAAGAGGCTAGTGTATCATGATGCTAACAACTGTAAATGTGATGCTAGCTATTGTAAGTGTGGTGCCGCTAGACATTTTTTTTTTCTTTTGCCTCCTGCTAGACAATTTTATGTAACCATGCAAGATTCGTAAAATATGTTGAAGACCATGTTGTATATCAGTTGTAAAATGTGTTGAAGACCATTCAATTTGTTCAGGTAACTATCTACATGCCTGCAATGCATTAGTGTTTTTTTTACAAAATTTTTGTCACCTTATTCAGCAGAAAAATGCCATGTACACCATCCAGTATGTGGAGGCATTTCACACCAACTAATGTTGAGGAAAGGCATATGTGAATGCAGCAAATGTGCAGCAGCATATTGCAAAATGCCAAAAATGTCCCCAGAGCTCAAAATATGCAGCAGACAAGAGTTCCACCCCATGAATCTGTTGCATCAGACGCAGTTACTCTCATCAGTTTCTGGTCCCTCTGGCATCAGAGGACACTTTGATTCAATGGATGAACATAGCCAGATAAATGCAGATGAGTGTTTAGCTCAAGCGGTCTATGCATCTGGCACTGGAAGAGATTTTTTAATGTTCTCCAACCAGCATACATTCCCCCAACCAGACATGCACTATCTAGTAATTTGCTGGCTTACTAGATGCAAACAAAGATTAAGCAAACCATTAACAAAAGAGACTGCATTTACGTCATGTCTGATGTTTTGTCAAATGTTCAGGGACAAGGAATTATAAACTACATTGTTGCCACCCCTCAACCTGTATTCTAAAAGAGCACAGGCATAAAGGACAATGCTGCAAACATGACGCAAGTGGAGGAAACCTCAAATAATAACCATTGGCGGTGCTGCCCACACTAATAAGCTCCTTAAGGACATCATGGCACTGAAGACGATGGACATATATACAAGGGGGCGAAGCAAGTAATGAAATATGTGAAGGGCAAAAAAGTAGCTTCAGCAATGTACCTCTCAAAACAAAAGGAAAAAACAAGAGTACCACACTGAAGCTCCCAAGAATCACACGATGGGCTAGGGTTGTCATTGTGTATGACAGTCAACTGGAGGGAAAGGAATCCCTGCTAGAGATGGCCATATCCCAGACTGCAGAAACCTGTTGAATTACGTATTCTAGGAAAGAGTGACCAGCAGCCTGACAATGCTCAAACCCATAGCAGTTGCAATTGCCAAGATAAAGGGTCAGATGTTCAGTGTCTTTTTGCTGAAATCAAACAAGAAATGCTAACAGTCCTGCCCACTTCCCTACAACTCAAAGCAGAAGAAACAGCAGTGGTCAAATCAATGGAGAAGTGCCAGGAGTTCTGCATGAAGCCAGTATATGCAGCAGCATACATGCTGGACCCAAAGTATGACAAAAACGTACCCTCTGGAGAGGAGATCAACAGCAGTTACAAAGTTATTACTACCTTATCTCAACACCTGGGTCTTGATGCAGGTAAAGTTCTAGACAGTTTGGCAAAATACCGTACCAAGTAAGGCCTTTGACAACGTGATGGGATCTGGCAGTCAAGCCAGCACATACCTGCATCCACCTGGTGGAAGGGACTTTGTGGATCTGAGGCCCTTTTACCTGTAGCCTCCATCCTTCTCCAAATCCCACCAACATCAGTTGCCTCTGAGCGCAACCGGTCACTGTTCAAAAGCTAGTGGCCATCCGAGCAAACCTAGGGCTCTTTGAGCCTGACACAGAGCCATCCTCAGCAAGGCTGGACACTGACACCGAAGAGGATGAAGAGTCAGAAGTTGAGGAAGTGAATACTGAGGATATTGAGGTCCAGGAAGAAGCCATAAAGTATTTGGCAAAATGCTTCAGGAAAGCTTTATTTGATATGCTGAATGTGACTTTTTTGGGAAGGGAAAGCTGCTTTCATTTTACATTTCAAAGGGGGAGCTGTAAGGAATATTCTACTCATCATTCATGTTTTTGTTGTTCAGTGAAAGAATTAAGCACTGATAAAAGTTTCTACTCAAAAAAAATCTGCATCATGTTTTTCAATTGTATCCTTTTGTATGCATATCTGTTTATGACAAAAAAATGTTTATATTTGTTTGTATATGTAATTTTCTTCAGATTGTCCAAAATATCCAGTTATTTCTCATTAATTCCCATAAATTCCCATAATTCCTGTGGAAAGTTTCCAATCTGGAATATTTCCAAAATTCCCAAACTAAAGTTTGCATGCAAAGTTTCTGGAAATTTGCCAGGAACTTTCCACCCCTTCGCAACCCTATTCCCGGCTGGTGGAATGAGCTGCAGATTCCCTCTCTATCTTTAAAAACCACCTTGAGACTCATCTGTTCAGAGAGCATCTCCTCTCCTAATCTTCTTGCACTACTCTTACATAAATTTAGCACTTAATATTTGCCTCTGGTTCTCACACTGTCCTGAAGCTTGATAGTGTTCTCATATTGTTAGCCGCTATGGATAAAAGCATCTGCCAAATGATTGTAGTAGTAGCAGTAGTAGTAGTAGTAGCTTAGAGGAGAAGCAGTACTTTTTTATTCAAAAGAATAATAAAAATAAAACAGTGTGAGCACTGATGCAATCACACTAATAATAATAAACAATAATAATAAAGTAGGTTGCATTTCCACAATAGTTTTGACTCACTGGGCTCATCTCTCCTTACTGTGTGTTTAGAGGCTAATTTCTACTCGGCACTGCATGTTCTCTGGCTCTCTGCCAGTCGCTTGCCAAGTGTCACCAGCTTTTGTCAAAGCTTTTATGATCAAGGGCGGATTAAAGCACGCGTTCATGGGCTGATTATTGTCAATTAAACCACAACCAACAATGAGACACATCTCTAATAACCAACCTTAGCTTTAGTCTGTTTATGAGTGTGCTGTGTGTTTAGCTTCATGTTTTTTACTCCGCTTTTTGTCCTTTTCTGAAGAAAGAAAAGGGGGGGAGATATATTGTTCTTCAAGAGCTTGAGTCCTGTTCTAAGGCACACATCTAATCTGAAAAGGCTTATGTAATGCACTTCATGCAGCTGCAGTGCTCATAACGGAACAATTTTATCTGTCATTGACAGTGCCCAGGGCATGTAGAATGGGTGACAGACAATGTCACAACTGGTGCAGTTATGTTTCTGAGTCCTCTCTTCAACCAGAAAGTTCTAAAATCTGAATCACTTACATCCGTAACAATGCTAAGAGCAGTTACAAGCCTCTCTATGTGTTTGGTATGCTAGTAACCCACTATAAGCACACGAAAACCTTTAGGTATTTTTGTGTATTCACATTAGGTATTCACATAAATACCCACAACCTAAATAAACAGAAAATGATTTTCTGTATATTAGCTTTTTGCCAGAGTATTACTTACAGTACTTTTTTGGTTCAAGATAAATTTAACAGGTCGAACACAGTTTGTTATGCACAGACTACCAGCACTCAGAAAGGGTATGCTCATTAAAGGAATGGCTCGACAAAACATACAACTTACAGTTTTCCACTTACTCCAAATGTAGTCGATCATCTGAGTTTTGAGACCAGATTTTGCTTTTCTGGTTTGGTTATGAAGCTAATGTAGCAAACAAACATAAGTGAATAATCATCCAAATCATTCAACAAATATAATCTCAATGCTTTTCTCAAACCACTGAATTCACATTTAGCTTTTCATAGAAGAGCTGCAATAAGTTGATATTCTTTAGGATACTGTATGACTTACCATCAGCTATAAAATGAAGAAAAGGTATCATCTCAGGAGTATGGGTGCTGATCTTAAATCAGCTTTTGTGATAATGACGATAATAAGGGAATCAGTCCTCTTTATGACTGCTTTGTGATAATGTTGTCTGTATTAGCTGGCTGTAGTGCATTTTTTTGTTTATTTTTATTGCTTAAAGTAATTTTTACTGTGCACATGTAAAGGTTAACTCAATTTCTTTTGGCATCCTAATTTAGAATTATGTTTTGACAAATAATGCAATGCTGGCCGGCACTAGTATGTGTGTGTGTGTGTGTGTGTGTGTGTGTGTGTGTGCGCATGTATTTGGTGTGTGGCTCCCTTGTGCACAATCCCACAGAACCATGGCTAGTAAAGGGAATATACTATCATGTGTTCGTACAGCCAACTGAACGCAGTCTTTCTGAATAAGTACTAGCATCACTGCATGTAGCGTGGAGCGGCACCAAGTATATGTATGCGCGGATGCACATGTCAGTGTGTCTGTGTATATGCACATGTGTCTGTGTGTTTCTGCCTTCCACTTCCATTCAAAAGTCAAGGAAAATATTAAAATCAGTATTTCTTTGGCATATCAATAAATTGTAACTGGTTTATAGAAAATAATATCTATTTTTTTAAATCTGTTTTTGTCTATGGGGTACCATGCTAAAAATATGTCTCCAATCACTAGAGGGCGCAAACTAAGTAGGCTGTCTGTGAGTTAGAGAAATGAGGCCAACTGCTGTTTTTTCTGTCAAGACATAAATATAAAATGTATATTAT
>JBBPCY010013381.1:0-15364 GCA_037974405.1 Brachyalestes nurse
CTCATTTGTGAAGCAGCTTTGTGACAATGACCATTGTTAAAAGCGCTATATAAATAAAATTGAATTGAATTGAATTTTCTAACTGAGCGAAACAAATGCAATAACAAATGGTGCAATTTCACCACTGTGGGAGAAATAAATATCATACTGAAGTTATAAACAAGAATAAACAACTGTCTCCACAAAAATGGCTGGGAAATTTAACCAGTTCCCAGTCAGAAAAAAATTAAAAGAGGATCATCTCAAGTCTCTCACTTGAATTTGCAGCTGATGAAGAGTCAGCCTCTGCTGGAGGCTTGGCTGGGTGCTCAAACTTGTCCATGTTTTTGCTAGCAGTGCTCGAGTGGAGCGTAGGCTCTCCCATTGGTGCACCCCTCTGCGCCCCCCAGTTTGGGAACCACTGCTTTAGAGGAAGTTTTAAAAGGTGCCGTGGTGCTTCATGTGCCTCTGAAGAAGCGTGGGCTAGTCTTCATCCTCCCAGCTTTGATAAGGTGGAGTCCTAGCGAGGGGGTAGAATTAAACACAATTAAACTGGGGAGAAAACTGGGTAAAAATCACCCTGTCAAAAACCATTTGTACAGTTTATTTATGCTTCCCTTTACTTGCCAATACTGGAAGCCATAACTCTGTAACAGCTTGTGATGGATTAATAAAAGGTTTTATACAATTTTATGTTTAGTTTGACAAAATCTAATAAATTGTTTAAATGAACAAAAGCTTTTTTTGCAACAGTTCCAGTCACAAAAGCAATTCATGTTCCACTTTTCTGCCCTATTCCACTTTGTATAGTGTACCTCAGTACTATTATGAAAGCTTGGTGTTGTACTGTAGGAATATATTGCAAATAACTAAAATCATACACAATAGTACTCTTTCAGCACATTTACTAATTTAGCACATGTCCATATCCGGGTGTTCAAAGCATGCAGGTGAGAAAAGGCAAGTCTGGGGCAAAGCACACATAGATCCTGTCAATAACTTTTTCTTGACCAAGTACAAGTGTAGCTTAAGGACTGTACGGACAAACAGCAGAAAATAAAGAGTGATAAGACAGAAAAAGCAATAACAAGAAATCCATATACTGCGTCAAAGCAACGAGCCGACAGAAGAAGAATGCAAAAGGCATCTGTTTGTATATGCATTGGGTCATGAGTCTGGGTACTGCATGAACAGATAAAGCTCAGTGCTTGCTGCATTCGAAAGATCCCACTCTGGCATATTCCTTCTTTTCCTACTTTTCACTTTTGTTTGTCCCATTTCAAGCGATCCGACGTCTTCCAAGTCTGAAAAAATGGCCCCTCTGTCTCTACTGTCCCCCACGTATTCTACCACATTGCCAGCAGCTCATTTGCCAGGCCTCAAGCAGGGAGGTCATTATCATCTTGTCGGCACTTGGCAGTTTAGCACGCCAGTTTTCCCTCATTCAAACAGTTTGGCTCTCCCAGGGTCATTTTCCCACTATGGGGGCAAAGGGCGGCAGAGGATGCTCCACAAAAACATCTGAGCCTCTCCATGAAGCTCCAGGCCAGGCCTGCCCCCCCGCCCCACCCCCTTCAGCCTGACTGCATCGTCTGAGAAGATTCTTTTGTTCGTTACGGTGGTGCAGATGGCCGAAAGGTCAGCGTACGGGAATGTGGGTGAGAACAGGAAATTAAAGCGATGTTCAGAGGGAGATGATGTGTGATGATGGCCGCGGTGGACTCATGAGGAGCTGACGAGGGTTTGGAAAAGCAGGGTCTGTGGAGGGATTCACATTTGTTCTGTGGGTGAGGGGTCAGGTGAGGCATCAGTCTGACGAGTTGATTTGTGAGAGCGCCTGCAATCATTCAAAGTATTGTTGCATCAGACGTGCCGCACCCCGTGCTGAGCAGGTCTGTTCTCCTGCTGTGCTCCTTACACCCACAGAATGCAGAGGTTTAGCCCTAAAGAACAAATTACTCACCAGCATACTGAATTACTGATCACCTATATCAGGCTATAACTCCGCCCCCTCCGCCCCTTCTCATAACTCCGCCCCCTCTCAGATAAGTTTATGTGGGTTCTGTAGAGTTTTCCATGCTGATTTCAAATCTGTGTTTAGTTTTTCCTGCACGTATAGTTTTTGTGATGAAGCTAGTTATATATTGCATGATAGTTTAATTAGTATATAATAATCATATGCTGAGTGTTTTTGAAGAAACAGTGGTATCTGACTGACACTGATCATTATATCTATGCCACAGTGTGCGTCTGTCTGACTTCACACTGAAAATATTGAAACAGTTACTTGATTGGTGCCTGCAGTTTAATAAAAAACGCATGCAAGTCCATTGCAAATATAATATTACTCAAAATTCAAAAAGTTGATGTGACTGAAAAAAACTGTAAGCAGATCTGAAATCAGCATGAAAAACTGGTTTAGAAAAGTGTGTTGTGGTCCCTAATGATTACAAAAAAAAAAAAAAAAATGTTGACCTGTGTAATTTAGATGGTCAATTCATGCTTAGTCAATTGCATAAGGTACATTAAATATATTAAAATCATCTTTCTTGGATATGCTGGACTGAGTTACATAACCAACCGAGCCAACCTAATATGGAATAAAGAACAAAGCTTAATGCATAACAAACATACTGTTTAGAAGTGTCTAATCTGGGCTTTACTGAACAAGTAATAAGACCTTAATTAGTTCTATGAAATTAAGTGTTACCAGTACTTTATATTGTCACTGTCAGAACAAAATGTTTACGTTATTTAAAAATGCTGGCTGTCCTTTACTATGTGGCAACAATTTTATAATAAATGGACTAATAGGAATCACATAAAGTCATGAATAAAGACATAACGGAATTGAAAAGCAGAAATAACTTAAGACATCAGGACAAAGTATTTTTGCCATAACGAGGACCAACACCAGGGGGCAGAGTGTACCTGCGTGCTGTGATTATTAAGGTCCATGTTGACAGAGAATAAACTTTGAGTCAGTAGTGAGCAGTGGGATTATGCAAAAAAATACAAAAAAACTTGTTGGTAGTTGCTGCTTCATTTCTGGAGTAACAACTACCAAAACAAATGCAAAGACTTATGAGAGAAACCAGAAACAATCCAGTGAATACAATCAAGCACAAAGCTGCACAAAAAGGTTTTTATAAATGGAGGTAAGGTGAGGAACAGTAAGACAAGAAGAGTTTAATAAACTGAGACCGTAAAAAGAGGGCAGAGCAAGGGAGAAGCTCAAAAACAAAAGCACATGGCAGGAGGGAAGGAAGAAATCAGACACAGCAGGAGTGTTACATTTGCATTTACCTGTACTTACAGTTAAGAAAGGTTTTACCTTAGGTTTTGTTCTGGGAGTGACAATATACCACATAATAATGACAAGCCTTTTTACGCGTTTGAGTAGAAATAGAATCATAAACCTTTGTGGAAGATATCAAATGTTTTATAAGCACAGTACACTAATTTTGTTTGTTCTCCATCAGTGAACAAGTGTTTGAGCAATGATAACTGTCTGTAATATAAAAACTTTTCTATACACAAAGACCTCCTACACTTGTTATGACTTTGTCAACATGCTGGAATATTTTGTGAATTTGATATTATGTGAACATCCCATGCAGACGTTTTAGAATGGGTTTTTATTTTTTATTACTTAAATTATTATCTTGTTCTAATAATCATTAATAATGTTTGCTGTGGAGTGATGCACTGAATGGACTGACAAAGCATCAAAAATGTTATGGGGTTTGACACGAAAGCACGTAATTTGTAGTCTTGAGTTACTTGAATATGCTGGACAAAGAGACTTAATATGTATATAGAATAACCTTATTATACTTGTACTCTGTTCTTGATGTTCAGTGCTGTTTTGTAATGGTCATCATTTTTAAACCTAAATCTAAAAACACAACAGCCTTGTAGGAGCAGCTTGGTTAGTAGATTGAACGGATCATTTTTGTCTGTTGCTTTCTTTTTTATTTTACCTCAGTCCATCAGAACCCACCTATAGCCGAACCGCATGCCTTCTAATACAGCAGACAGAAAATGCCATATCCCACTTTTGAAACATTTCTTTTCTACTGAAGCTCTGTATCAATATAGTCGTTCACACGTTCCCTGGACAACAGGACACTGTATATTGTCATATCTTAAAATCTGTCATAGGAAGAGCACCAATAAAAGCTGTTTTTTTTTGCACAATATATAGTGAGTGGAAGAAGGATCTGCACATTGCTAAACATTTAGCACATTTCCCCAGCTGTAAAGTTCACAAAACAGTTGTAAAGATCTCAAATACATTTGGAAGCATTGAAAAGCCTTTTACAAATACCCAAAATACAGTTGCACAAAATATCAACACTTGAAAATATATTTGTGTCACATCGTATGGCCCACTCCGTGACCTCAGGCGTGCATAAAAGCACCACGAGCCTCTGTTTCCAGTCATACTTCTTTATTTATTAGTTTCACACAACACAAATAAACCAGTAAGGGCTAAAGTGAGGGTGGACCGACACTGAAGTCGGCCCAAACGAAACATAAATACCCTAATACCCAAAACTCAAAACCAATAACAAAACACAATCACTTAAACTGAAACTCAAAACACCTAATCTTAATCTTTAACTAAAACCCAAACCTTCATAATAAAAGACCCAACAGAAAAACACAAGGGCGTGTCTTAAAATGTTTTCTGTGATTTGCTGTTCCTAAAAGTAGGTGATAGAATGACTATTAAGTACTCTTTGTACTTTCTTACTGGTAAAGATAAGATGAATAATGAATATGATTACTTTTTTCCAGGAAGCAATCAGTAAAGTAATCCCATGTGACACTAGTGCAGTGTTCCCCTGCAAAGTCGCAGTTCAGAGTTCACTGCTTCAGATGTATGCAGATTTTTTCTTAGACCCTAACTAATAATTGTTCGCGGAAACCCCTGATAATTTGCAGAAACCACAAATATCCTCCGCATTTTCTTTATTTTTGCTTCATGTAATTTTTCATGCATTTTAGTGTCAAATTGTTAAGGAACATAAATATTAACCTAATTCAGCGAAATTTCCGTGGAAAATATAACTGTATAAATGTTTTTGTACTGTCGAGAGAACACAAAGCAACTGTATACGAAAACACGTCTTGGGATGGTGAAATGCCCATGTACTCAGAGGTGGGAGGTTTGAAAGCTGCTGATCCGAGAGCATTATTAATTTCTCTTTGCTGCTGATTGGCTGACGTGACGCATCTCTGGCAGATGCAGTCCAGCATTCCCGCATTATAACAGTTTCCCGCGTTTCCCGTGGAGTGTTCTCGTGTTTTTCTTTTTAAAGCCCTGTATTTTTATTGCTGTAAATGAAATTCAATTGGAACGCAAACCCTGCATATTTCGGGGGTCTACTGTACTGTCATGCTGTCAATGTTTTTTTTAAATATATAAATTATTATATGGAAAAAACAGCATTCACTTTTGAGACAATGAAATATACTGCCCAAGGAATGTTTTGTAAACACATCAAATGTCCGTGGCCTCCACCTGTTAAACCATTCCGTCTCATTGTTTCCCCTCTAGTGCACCAAAGCAGCTGAAACTGATTAACAACCCCCTTTGCTTCTGCATTGACCAGATCAGTATTTGAGTAGATTAACTGACTTGATGCTATACTCTGATTACAAATTGTTCCCTTAATTTTTTTGAGCAGTATATATTGCAAACATTTAAGATGTTTTCATTTTTCACAGTCTGGTGAATGGATCCAAGCCCGCATGTGCTTTCATTTGGAATAACTGTCAAGTGCATATACCTTGACAAAGCTATTTTAGACTGCACTGATGCATCTTTCAGCCAGTGAGAATGTATACAGCGGTGTTAATCATGTCAAAGCAAACTCCAAAGGGGGATGTCCTTTATATTTGTTACCATGACAATGTTGTTTTAAAATAGCAAGGTCAAGCCTGGAGCTAAATCCAAACTTCTTCTCTTTTGTTTGATGTGCTTTAAAGGGTTTAAATATCATTACTTGATGCTAAAGATGCACAGAATGTTGTTTTGTGGACTGTTATCATCAGACTGGCCTTTGCAAGAATGGTATCACTGAAGACTGTGATATGCAAATGAGCAGCCATTGTACCTCTAAGGCCTAGTTCCCCATGCATGGATCAAGTCTATTCCTGGGCTCACATTCCTAAAGTTTCTCAGAGTAGGAGAGCTGATCTAGATTCCTCCCTTATTTATGTCGACTTTACCAACAGGAATAGATCTTTAAAGGCTTTGTGAATACAGGCCTTAGATAACATTCAGTAACACACTTAGGTAGACTTATTAAGACTGAAGGCTACAAGATATCTGAACAAGCCTTTCTTGACAGCTGACATAACCCTGTTTAAAGATTTTTTTCCAACAAGCATCAGATGTCAGATGAAATGACATCAAAACAGCCTCTATGGCACTTGTTGGAATAAGCTTTAAATGCTTTTGTAGGTACATTTTGTTGGTAAAGTTGCCTTAAAAGGCTTTGCAGGGGCCATGCAGACTCACAAATACTACCCTTGCAAATTCAGAATGATGTATACTCCAGGACGTGGCTTAATCTCTGCCTGGAAATCCAATTCTAAATGCCTCATTGTGTTCTGTGAGTATATTGACCAAATTGTAGATCCAGATGAGTGTCTCTGTGTGTGGGGGTGGAATCAAGGCATTTACTTGATGTGAATCCATTTTAGTAAAAAATAATGCATGGCTAATCCATGGCTAATTGTGCTACATCAAAGATTCACTAATGTGTTCTTAATAGAACTAAAGTTACATTGTAATTGCAATAGTATGCATTAGAACCTTTTCACAGTCAACTGCCATGAAAAATGCTAGATGCTAAAAACGTAAGCTAGTCCAGGTTATGTCTAATAGAGGCATGTCTAAAATTCAGATAATACTGATTTTTTTTCACACATTTAATTAAGACTTTTACAGACAGATGGAAAGCAATGTCTGTGATAATACAGTTTCAGTATAATACATACACAAGAAAGAAAGAAATACACAGTATACAAGTATAAAAACAATAACAGCAATAATAATCCACTCTCCCATCCCCTCACCTCCTTCACACCCCACCTCTAATATCTTAACCTATAACACTGATTATGATAAATGTAACATGTTGGTTAAAACAATGCTATGTTGCCTGCATGATTCATAGATGGGTGGGTAGAAGCTTACGTAAGCTATGGTGATGGTATATGAAGAACTTCTAACACCTATTTCCTACATATAAACTACAAATAGGGTATCAACCGCCATGGTAATGCTCTTTCTGTGGATGCAAGATGCCTCCCCTCACCACACCTAAGAACTGCCACAGGGTCCAACCAATTTGTTACAATTGCATAAAAGACTAGTTCATTAACATGCATGCCACCATAATCTGAAAGCAATTTCAGGGTAATTGAAAGTACTAAGCCATTTAAAAATAGCATTCCATGTCCAATGGTTTATCTAATGTATTTGACATCAGTTTCTCACAAAATGTTTAACATGAGGGGCATCTCTTCCTGACTTTTTATCGTTATATCACTCATGTTAGCTTTTCTATCTCTTATCACTCATTTTTTCTGCTATATTATTTGTCTCTCTCCGTCATCTCTGTTCATTAATTTTGTTGATTTGTACACCTCCCCTCACCACACCTTAGAATTGCCACAGGGTACAACCAATTTGTTACAATTGCATAAAAGTCCAGTCCATTAACATGCATGCCAGCATAATCCTTAACTCGCTGCAACTTGCTTTAGTTTATCTGTGACCAAACACGTGCATACTGATATCTGTGTGTGTGTGTGTGTGAAGATAACATGAAACATTTGTTGTAAGGTCCTTTTTTTCTGTCATATACATAGTAACCATCTGCTTTAGCTTTTATTAGGGTACAGAAGCAGTGGCAGGAACTTCCAACATTTTCTAATATCCTGGTGAATATACTATTAAATCCGTACACTCACTTGGCAGTTCTTCTATACCTTGTCTTGTATAAAGGTGTATAATTATTGTCATGCGCAATTTACCAGCCATCCTGTACCCCATTCATCACTGGTGGACAGGTAGAAGTAAACAGCCAATGGCGTGCCCCCGGGGAGTGTGCAAAGACAGTACCTTGCTCAAAGGTACCTCATTGGTGCCACTGAGAGTCCTTGGGTTTGAACCCATGACCTTCTGATTGCAGGGGCAACTCCCCAACCACCAGACCAAATCAGTTTTTGTATATTTTTGTGATGATGTTACATCATGTTAAGGAAGTAAGCATTTCTTTGAATAAGTTCAAATTTTAGATTAGTCAGGCATTGGACACTGTGTTCAGACTCTGACGCTGAAAACCTGTGTAGAAAACGTATGCTTCCCGCACAGAAAATTGATCAGGAATCAATGAGGAAAATCAAAAAAGAACTGGACTGATAAGCAGAATCAATAATCTTGTATTGTATCATGCAGATTTTCTTCTGCTCATTCCTTGTACAGTGCAGTATTTTTTATTCTTTTATTTTGAACCTTTGTTGTTTTTTTGGGCTCGTGTGTGCACAGCACGCAGCTCTAAGTCTTGGCCGGTCTTTACGAGGGCCATATTATATGACAAAAGTATTGGGACGCCTTACCATTACACCAAAAGGATTTTAATGACACTACATTCAGATACATAGACTTTAATATGGAGCTGTTGGTCCCCCTTTGCAGCTGCTATAATAGTTCTGCCCCCATGTTCCAGAACTATTCATCCAGCATCAGTCCCTACAGTTGTGGCTGAAAACAGGAGAGGAAACCCACGCCACTACAAGGACAACATGCAAACTCCGCCCTCACAAGATCAGGACCTAGATTTGACCCACCAGCCTTGGAGGTGTGAGGCAACAGTGCTACCCACTGTGCCACTGGATACATTTGTAATGTTTTCTGCAGGCACACATATACATTTGGCTGTCAAGTCTACATTTTTATGTTTAAAATAATCCAGAGTGGAAGAACAAAGCCATGACATTGTGTTTCCACAGTTCTATGGTACTTGCTAGTCCAGATCTATGGCTGTTATACAGAGTACAGAGTGATACAGAATCAACTTGCCATCAAATCAGACATGTAAGCAAAGAGTAGCAGCACAATGCTGCCTATACAGGTAAAGAACAAAGCTATACAATGAATGAGCTGGTAATGTGTGAAAAATGCAGAATGGTAAAGCCCTCTGGAAATATGACAATAGAAAGTACAAATCAATAGAACTTTATACAAAACCTGGTATACAAATCTCCAGTTCTAAAGATTATGTAGACATTAGTTTGCCATTCATTGCTTATTTCACCTTCATTTCAGAGAAATGCGGAATGAGGAAGCCCTTTAAAAAGAAATGAGTTGATCAGGGATTTTTTTATAACCTTGTGAGCAACGACACTGGAAATGATATTGCTCTGAGCCAGAAGCTCCATATGTCTTAAAATACCCTTTGATGTGCTGATTTCCTTTTCTTGGCTGGACATACTATTCTGTTCACCCTTATACCTGCATACACTTTATTATTTATTATGTTTCAAATCTTGGAATGTCATATTTTCTGTTATTTATACATAATATCTTATAGTAATGTAATTCCTTCACACTCTCATACTTTTTACTGTACTCTTTCTTTTTTCATGTTTTATATTGGTGTTTTATTTAAAATCTTTTTGGAAATTAGTAAATGATTAAGACAAATATAAAGTAATGAATAGAGTTATAAATATATATAAAAAAACAACGATCTATTTGGAGTACTTTTATTATCAGCTTTAAGATCATGTTTTCTGAAAAATAAGGCTTTCATTTAACTATTCATTAATTTTTCAGTCATCATTCTGGGCACTTTTTTTTTTACTACTAATTTTTTTACTACTACTAAAAACAGAATTATGAATAAAAATGAAACCTCCATTTTCTTTCCAAATTTGCTGAGCTGAGAGATTTATTACATTTTATTATAACATTATGAAGTGAGCACTTTTTTCTGGTAGCAAATGTATTTGTTATTAGTTACTAGAAGTTACAGACAGCCCACCTTAAGATGACGTCCTTAAAGTACAAATATTATCCGTTTAGAAATTTGTTTTCATTAAATATTTGTATTTTGAATTAACTACTTGTTACCTCTTTTACAGTCTTTCAGCTGTGTGTGATCAAGACTGACTTTTATACCTGCACATTTTTTAACAACACAAATCAAACTGACTTATATGTACCAGTCAAATGTCACGCACACGGGTCACGCGCAAGAGGGGCCAGAAATGACATGCATCACATGGTATAAGGAGGTAGCCATAGCTCAGACATTGAGTTAACATTCCTCATCCTGCCAGACCCAGCTATCTTCAGAACTGTGAGTACTCCAGTATTTACCATCTTGTGTGTGTGTGAGAATGTGGATTCCAGGTAGGAATCTCTACTCTATTAAGGAATCGTTCTCCGAGCAACATATGTGGACTACCTATTTCTCCACGCTACACTTTGCTAATGGTTTGTTTCTAATTTCTGCCAAAACCCTGACAACAAAGTTGAAACCATGCAGAGGAATCTTAGATTCAAGCTTTTTATGTTTTGGAGTATAACAGTTCTCTACATTACTACATATCTTGTTTTTTGTTCGGAATAATTATTAAGGGGGGTGCAGGGAAACAAGGACAAGAGTATTCAACGCCATGACTGGCCCCCTTAGGCTCAAGCCGAAGTGTTGCACATCATTCCGCTGTACCACCAGCAACTGGCCTCTTGAAACTCACCCACCCACATCAATATTCCATTATGATTCATATACTAATCCCAGTATAATTACATCAGCTTACAATAATCAGACTTAAAGCAAAGCGGAATGAACCAGTTATTTCTAATGATCCCACACATTGCACCTTTTTTCAGACCCATTTTTCCATGGTTAATACTAAAATCTGTGTTCTATGAAACACATAAATCTTAAAACAATCCTAGTTATTGCATCAAAGTTCTGACAGTTTCCATACATCAAGTAAATTGATCATCTGTCACACCCAAGAGGAGAGGAACATGGAGAGGACAACAAAAGAAATGAGAAATAGTGTTGTTTTGACTTTCAAAAGCATTATGGGTAATTGGATTTAACTTCCATGTTCTATTTTGGACAATTATTGATTTGTCTGCGCTGCTTTCCACACTGCGGCTCAGCGCATGACATGCCGTGTCAGCTCTGGTGTGGTTTTGCCCTTTCCGTTCTAACCTTGCACTGCTTGGGCCGGCAAAATGAAGGCTTATCAGTGTGATAGTTTAATCATGTGATTGCACAGACAAACATATAATCATACATAATGTCTTTGTGTATCGGTAACAATTTATTTTTAGTGGCCCCTAAATATCTGTTGATTGCCATTGTGTCCTCAGCTGCTAGGGCCTTGTTTAAAGTGACAGCAAAACTCCTCTCCAATAGCCTCCTCTCCAATAGCCAAATTACAGTATATCTGTTTAATGCAGCTGACACTTTGTCACACTCTAGGCACATAACTGACTGAACCACTTACAACTCAGCCTAAATGACTGGTGACTCAGTTAAGTAGACATGGCAGATTGTATATGATTTCTTCTATAGAAAGGCAATTAAGGTCAATTTGAAGAAGATGGTGAAAGATACAACAGAGAAAAGATAGCCATGCTTCCAGTGGTAACTGCAAGAATTTGACTCACTCAAATAAGGTCTAATCAAGCTAATTGAACTGATATAGAGAGTAGGATCAGTGTACAAGGACATTCATTCATCCATCAATTTTCTGAGTCACTTACCTTAACCAGGGTCATAGAAGGTGCTTGAGCCTATCCAAGGGCTTGCAGAGCAAAAGACAGAAAAACACTGGATAGTTTGCCAGTCCATTGCAGGGAAGACACACACACACACACACACACACACACACAGGCTCACCCAATGGCAATTTAACCTCTCCAGTTCACCTGAGATGCAAGTCTTTGGACTGTGAGGGAGAAAACAGACCTCTTGATGGAAACCCAGGCAGACACAGGAAGAATTGGATATTAGAATTGGAATATTGACTCCTTTTTCAAAGATTTAAACTCAAAGCCAGACTCTGAATATCACTGGAGCCTGTTTGCTTAGCTACATGCCCAACTCAGTGGCCAAATCACTCACAGGAAGCAAGAATCTGTTTGAGATATGTAAAATGTCATTACTGTTCTGCCCTACCCTTTTCCATCAGTGTCCACTATTCAAATACATTGTGGGAAGCTTACTCGATAGACATCCTGTAAAATCTCAAGCCTTTTTCTGAAGGACACATACTACACATTTTACAGTTTCTTGAATGGTAGGTATAGTTACGGGTTGTGTGCATATGAAGTGACTAGGAACATGCAGTTTTGTTCACAGGGTATTTAACTTCTTTTTAGGGCAAAAGAATTTCCCTCGGGATAAATAAAGTTCTTTCTTATCTTATCTTATGTGGTTAGGGCGTTATGTGCTAGTGTCACCGCTGAGGTACCCTTGAGCAAGGTACCGTCCCCATAATGCTCCCTGGGCGGCCCTCGTTGGCGGCAGCCTCCTGGTTCACTTGGTGAATGGGTTAAAATGCAGAGAAAAGAATTTCACATTGTTCACAGTGTGCTGTGGTGTGTTCACACGTGACTATAAGGGTTAATAAATTAAAAATTAAATTAAATGATCTCATAGCTGGAAGTGTGCTCTGCTGTGCTCCACTCTCACTTGGAATGTCTGGCCCTGCTCCTGCTTGAGCTTGCCCCAGAAACTCAGTGTGTGTTACTTTTGACAGCTTGGCTTTGGAGATGGAAACAATTCACCCAGAGGAAATTATGACCCTTGTGTGTGTGTTAATTTCAGAAACTCTAATAAGGTCTGGGGACAACCAGACTGTAAGAATAAGGTATAACTTTATGTGGGATACCATATTATCTCTGCCCATCCTTTTCACTCTTTTGTTTACATGTCTCTAAAATATATACCTTCTCCTCTTTAGGCTTTAATCACACTATTGAGTGAACTCAAAGTGGGAACAAAGGTAATTTAATCCCTTTATAACTGTTCTTGTCCTTTGTAAGACATTTGATAGCAAAACATAGACATATCAGACAGTGAAAAAAAAGAAAAACAATAAAAATAATTTTTACAGTTTGATTTAAAGAACAAGGAGTCAATGTCTATAATGAAATTCTGTTACAGGTTAAGACTTTTGTCTTCTTGATGATTTTGAGATGTTTTGTTTCGACAGGAGCAAAACGTGATGCACGCATTTACCAGGAATGCATAAATGCTAATGGTCAAATTTTCCATTCTTTTTTGGCAATTTGTCACATTTTAACACTTTCATCACTTTTACCAGCTTGATTTTGTCAGCTTGCAGAGTTTCGTACTGATAATAAAAGAAATTAGATAAAAAAACGTATCTGTGTTTGGCCCGATAAACATTTATTGCTCAGTATTTTTACATTTTTTACTCTGAGACAGCAGTCAAAATCCTGGTATCGTGACAACTATACTTTATATGCAACCCATTATCTTCTTTATTGGTACACTGTTTTGCATTTTTGGACCCAATAAAGACATCAGACTTTGAATTCCCAAGAGCTGGGTACCTCTGCTCATGAAACACCAGCAAACAAGTTTCCTTAGTTGGTTAACTTCACTCTCAAAACTTTGCAATGAATTGCAGAGAGGAGACGCTCTATATAGAAGCAATAGTTAAGCACATTTTGTAGGATAATAAATATTCACCAGTCCAAGAGCTAGCAGGACGCAATCACTTAAACCTGAGCTGAGAACTTAAATTCATCTTCACTGAATTTATTTTTTTTGAAGCACATCAAGTTCATTGTTTTGAAAGAAAGAAGGAGGCTGAAAGAAAGTAGTAGTGGACGCAATTTGTTGAAAAGCTTCAGAGAAACACTGGCCTGGTGGGGACTCTATTAAAGTGGTGGGATGGTTCAAGCATGTCAGGAAGCTTAGCATGTGGCAATCATCAGCTATTCACGTAACGAGTTGTGCTTCATTCTCGCTGCAGCCTTTGCTAATGGAGCCTTTTTAAACATGGAGTGGTCTCCATTGGTGACATTATAGCAGGTCTTCTGATAAAAGTGCATTTGATGTCATTCAGTTCACTTGGCAAAGTCTGAATTGGAGCTGATTTAAGTAGAGGGGTGTGCAGGAGAGGAAATCTGTTAATGTCTACAGAAGGCAATAAACATTTTATAGAGGTAATTGATCTGAAGCTGTAATAGGAATCCAAACGAACCATTTGCATGCAATATTTTAGAGAAGGGAGGTCTCTGGTTGCGTTAGTGAGGATACCTGCTTATTAAATATTTAAATAAACATTGCCATGTTTACCATCTAAAATGTTCTGTTTTAATGCTTCCCAAATGACTGTTTCATGTGAATTTGTTACCCGTTCTAAGTCTCAGAAAATCGTTTATTTCATAATGGGTGTGTTCATATGGGAGTGTAGTCAAGTCGACAGATATTGCTGTTTACCTGCCAGTCATTACAGCTGCAGTAGTAAAGCCTTCTAAGGATGTAAATTGTCTTCTGTGAATTCTATCATTTAGGGTTCAATCTGTTTTTGCAGTCTTGCTGCAGATAAGGGTATGATTGAGATTAGCATTTACTTAAGCACAGGGCATACCAACATTTTCAACCAACATGCATATTCTATTGTTGCCAGTTGGCAATGTTCATGAAAAGAATGCGAAGACACAGACATTACACTTACATACCCAAAGCATGCACAAACTTGTTCCCTTACTTTTTTAAAGAATTTTTTCTCTGCTTCCACTCACCTCCCACCCCGTCCTCACCATGTTGTACAGAGAGACTACAGAACCACCTGCAAAGGCTGCCTCATAGCCTGAAGTGGGAACTGCACCATCACAGGCAAGAATCCCTTTTTCTTGTCCAGGCTTTTTGCTTACTTTGTTCTAACCTGACTTTTTCTTTTCTGTGTGCAACTTAGTTGGTAGTAACTTGGTTAAAAGCAGATAGTCTAGCTTAGCAGATATGAACAACAGATGTAGATTACTTTAAACAAAGACTTGTGACTTGACTTTAGACTTGCCCTCAACGGCTTGAGACTTAGACTTGGGTGTTGTGACTCGTGAGTCATAACTCGTAAACAATGTTAATTTAATGGAATTATTTATTTATATCTTGCACTCTTTCCAACGGCCCCTCTTTTGCCACAATAACCCCTGAAAACCGTTCACCTCGCCACCTTGTCCCATTACTTTTGTCCGAGGTGAACGGTTTTTACCTAATAATGGTTTTCGAGGGGTCGTTGGAAAGGTGTCACCGAGCCCTATCTAACTGTGAAGTTTCACATTTAGAGTGCGAGATAT